>JANIWO010000010.1:0-258341 GCA_030555675.1 Vanderwaltozyma tropicalis
GGAGCAGTATACATCAGTGGAGGCTAAGCAACGAGTGGAGAGCCACACAGCACTTTATCGGAAAAAAAAAGTGGCAAAGAGAGGTATCAGTGTACAGTTGCCAGTTTATGAGTTTAATAGAGATTTATTTGTTTCTTATCTTTTTAAAGTAAGCAGAAGAAGACAACCTTTTATTGAATAGTTACTGATATCTGTGCCATGCTTTTGGTTTATTTAAATTTTCTATTTGGGTGAAAAATTTAATGTATATTACATAATTATATTTTTAAATCATAGATTTATTTACTTGTAACTATATCAAATGTTATATAATCTATTCGATGATTTTGACAATCTTACCAATGGCAATTGTAATACCTTGATCTCTTAAGGTGAATCTACCTAATTGTGGATAATCTTGGTAAGTTTCAACACAGACTGGCTTTTCAGCTTCAACTAAGGCAATGATCTTCATACCCTTCTTAGCGAATGCAGGTGGTTTCTTAGATTTACGGTTGGTACCCTTTTCTAATTTATGTAATAATCTTGTTAGTGTAACTTCTTCAATAGCAGTATGGACATGCATCACACATGAGAAACCAGCAGAAATAATGGATTTCAATTCAACAATGGCAATTTCAGCAACGAATCTAGTAACATTCTTAACGGGGTTCTTTGGAGAAGTTAAAACGAAACCAGCGGAAACATCTTCTTCTTCAACACCCTTAATTCTTAATTTAACTTGTTCACCACATAAAGCCATGTCAACTTCATTTTCAGTTTCGTTGTAAATGTTTTGAATTTCAACAGGAATTCTATTAGGCATCAATAATGTTGAGTTACCCTTCTTAATGTGACCAGATTCAATCTTACCTTCAACAATGGTACCCATATCTCTCATCTTCGCAGAAATTGGTAACATGAATGGGGAGTTAATGTGACGGTCCATATGGTTCATACTATCTAAATATTCTAATAGAGAAGGACCAGTGTACCATGGACATTCTTTTGGATCAACACGGTCCTTCAAACCGGCACCACTGAAACCAGAGACAGGCATGAATAAGACATCATCCTTTTGGTAACCAATAGCTTTCAAGAAATTAGTTAAGTTACCAACACATTGGTTGTAACGTTCTTCAGACCAAGCAACAGTTGGATCATCCATCTTGTTGACAACAACAATCATCTTGTTAACACCTTGGGTCTTAGCTAATAAAGCATGTTCACGAGTTTGACCACCTTTTTCGAAACCAGTTTCGTATTCACCCTTTCTGGCAGAAATAACCAAAACACCAACATCAGCTTGGGAAGCACCACCAATCATTTCAGAAACGTACATTTTGTGACCTGGTGCATCCAAAATAGTATAACGTCTTTTTTCAGTTTCAAAGTAAGCTCTACCAACTTCAATGGTCTTACCATCATTTCTTTCTTCTTTGTTAGTATCCATAACCCAGGACAAGTACCAACCTTGTCTACCGGCATCCTTAGCTTCTCTTTCGTACTTTTCAACGGTTCTCTTATCAACGGAACCAGTTAAATATAGAATGTTACCACCCATGGTAGATTTACCAGCATCGACGTGACCCATAAAAATAATAGAGACATGATCTTTACCACCAAACATATCGTTGACAACTTCTTCATCAATTTCTTCTTCATCTTCTTTGATGTTAATTTCTGGTTTCTTAACTTCAACTTCTTCCGCTTGCTTTGGAGTAGCGGCAGATTTATCATCAATGGATAATTTTTCAACCTTTGGTAATTCAACTTCTTTGGCAGCTGGGGCAGCAGCTTCCTTGGCAGCAACTTCTGGGGTTGATTCAGTCTTCTTAGTAGCGTTAGCTAACTTGATACCAGAACTGGAAACTAATTTCAAGGTCTTCTTTGGTTTTGGAGCTGAAGTTTGAGCTTGTTGTTGTTTTTGGAAATCTTCTAAAGTCATACCTTGAGATTGTTGTTGAGGAGCTTGGTAAGCTTGTTGGTTGTAACCTTGGTAAGCTTGTTGACCGTAAGATTGTTGGTTGTAAGCCTGTTGGTTGTAAGCTTGTTGACCTTGACCTTGTTGGTAACCTTGGTAAGATTGTTGTTGGTAGCCACCTTGTTGGTAACCACCTTGTTGGTAGCCACCTTGTTGGTAGCCACCTTGTTGGTAGCCACCTTGTTGGTAGCCACCTTGTTTATAACCACCATATGATTGTTGTTGACCATAAGCTTGTTGGTTGTAAGCTTGTCTACCTTGACCTTGTTGGTAACCACCATGTTGGTTGTAGTTTTGATAGTAGTTTTGGTAATGATTACCTTGTTGTTGACCGTTATTTTGTTGTTGTTGATCAGACATCTTGAATAAAAATTTGAAAAACTTTCCTTGGGCCTATATGAATTCCACTAATAACAGAGAATAATCAATTAAAGTTAAACAATTAAACACTAACTTATTTAAATCTTATTACTCGTATTCTTTTGAGATGAGCTTGTAGCTTTACTGAAAATTTTTCGAATTAATCACCATGTACGAAATATACATATAATAAATTATAAAGTGTCACAGTAAAACTGTCTATTAGTTATAAAACATATATAGCACAATTTACTATTTATCTGACTAAATATGATACCAAGTAATTTAGTTGAAGTAATTGGACCATTAACAATTTTTTTTCCAATTTTAATAAGCGTTTTTTCAACAGGAATAAAATAATAAGGACGGAAAACTGAATTAGATTGGTTGAACTGGGTTAGGTTTCTTTTCAAATTCTAATTCTTCATCAGGAATATCTTGAATGACGATTCTCTTTTTTGGTGCAGGCTTTTTACCTTCCTTTTGGGCCTTGGGGACTTTTATTTTCAATAATCCATTACTATAGTTTGCCTTGATGGAATCTTCTTGGATTCCTGGGAATGCTGGGAATTTTAAAGTCCTTTTAAATGAACCGTATCTTAATTCTGTACATTTCAAGTATTTCTCGTTGACGACAAATTTATCATCAACACCACCTTTGACTGTCAACTCATGAGTAGATGGATGATAATCTATTTTAAAAGATTTTGAATTGGCGCCTGGTAGTGCAACGACAACATCATATTCATCTGGACAATTGTAGACATTTAAATCTGGAGAGAATGGTTGACTTAAACTAGTTTGTGGAGATGACACTTGAACACTGTCAAATCCAGTTTTATTTTTGGAAGACACTAGTTTACCTTTATCTTCCTTTGTTGCATCTGCATGATAAGTTTCTTTTAGCTTTTTATCATCACCTGCACTTTTACCAGCTTCAATGGGCTTACTTTCTGGGATGCTTGTGGGAGATCCCATCATTGAACGGAAAAAATCATCAAATAGTGGTGGCTGATACAATCCATCAGGGTTTGTGTGCCGGTGATAATAATTTGGCATCTCTCTTCTATTTGGATTAGTAACACTAAAATTTTCATTGAAAAAATCATCATCACTTTCATTTTCATCACCTAAATATCCTAAATCAGGTCTATAATAGTACGGATGATGAAACATATGGGATGGATACATATGATGCATTCCATGGTGATAATATCCTCTTGGATTAACATGATTCTGTTGTGCTCCATTAGAAAGAGCATTCATCATATCATAATATGACATATATGGATTATAAAAGCTCATTTTATTCAATAAATATTTGTTATTTTTTTTTAGGATATATTTCAATCTAACAAGTAATGGGATTGTAATATTAAAATATATCATGTATTTATAACATTAACTTCATCGAGTGTCTCGTGAGGTATCCCTAAGTGCCAAATTTGTCATTACGTGATGAAACAAATTAACCATGCAGTTATCTGACAACTATATAATTCTAGCAGTGTAGAGTTACCAAACACATATGCTACGACAATAATAATTAATTTAATTAAAATGTATATTCAATAGCTTCATGTACAAACGTTGATGTTCTTTTATTGTAATTGTTCTAACAGTTTTTTTATTTGAAATAACTGGTCATCATCACTCTATGCAATTGCAAACAGAACATCTAACAAGTCGGTTGTATAGTGTAGTGGTTATCACTTTCGGTTTTGATCCGGACAACCCCGGTTCGAATCCGGGTACGACCTGTTTTTAATTTTTTATGCAAAAAATTATCTTGCTGGCTACAAAAGAGCCATAATGGAGATGTTTTTTTGGGAGTAGTAACTCCATTCTCTTTAATCAACGATTGTACAATTTCTATTACCATTGCTAACTTATTCATCTTGTTGTCCCCATTTAAATTAAATATTTATAGTGTCTTCACGTGGGGTTACCCTCCCCTCCATACATAAAAGGAGAAGAAGGCTTTAAAAAAATAACGAAAATATTAAATCTTGAAATATATCAATAATAATGTCAATATAATTGTATTTATAATTGTGTTTGTTGTTATTGTCTTTATTCTAGGTTCCATTTCAGTAGGAATTAAAGAACTATCTGTGTTGAATTAAAGTTTCTCCTTATTGTACGAACAATTGAACGTTTGATATGTCGGACTTAGAGGAAGTTCCAGTTGATTCAGGTGCATCGTCTTTAGTTTCAGAAAATGGAGCTTCTCCAGTGGAAGATGTCGTTTTATCTGAAGCTGAAGAATCTCAACCTGAGGATGTTCCCACTGAGGATGCTCCAGTTGAAGAAACTGAATCTGAAGATGCTCAAGTAGAACTTGAAGTTAATGCTGATGAGTCAACTCAGGAAGTTGATCAAGAGGATCAACAACCTGAATTACAAGAAGACATATATGTACCTCCTGTCTCATCTTTAGGAGCTCCAACTGCTAATGTCAGATCAACTTTGGCATTAGTTAAGAAAACTTTACAAAATATTTTAGAAAATAAAGATATGAAAAAACATGCTAATACTCAAAAAGTTATAGAAAGAACACTTAATAGATTAGAAGAGACTTTACAACAAACTGGTAATAATCCACAGTATTTAGATTCTATTTTAATTTTTGAAGCTTTAAGATCTAGTTGTAGAACTAATTCTTATCGTATTCAATTAGAAGCTTTGGATTGTTTATCTAAATTATTCTCTTTTAGAGGTTTAGATGAAAGTTTGTTAGTCAACCCACCAGATTGTCAAGCTACTAATGATCAAGCTCAAGAAGATGCTACTAATGGCATTACACCTCCACCAAAGCAAAAATTAATCGATGCTGCAATTGATACCATCGCTGATTGTTTCCAAGGTGAAGGTACTGATGAAAAAGTTGAATTACAAATTGTTAGAGCTTTATCTAGTTGTATTTTAGCTGAAGATGACGTTTCCTTATGTCATGGTGCATCTTTATTGAAAGCTGTTAGAACAATTTATAACATTTTCATTTTTTCTTTAAGTTCATCCAATCAAGGTATTGCTCAAGCCACTTTAATTCAGTTAGTTAATTCCATTTTTGATAAAATTGACTTAGATAAATTATTAGTTTCTGAAAATTCTGGAACTATAACTCAAGATTCAGTAACTGACGTAAACGTCGAAATAGATGAACCAACTGTTATTGATTCTGTCAATGATTCTTCAGAACCAGTTGTTCCTTTAACTTTAGAAACTATGGACAAATTAAATGAAGACACAGAAAGTAAAGTTGATAACCAGGGTGATCAAGAATCACTTGATATGCCATCTACTGCTACTGAACAAGAATTAGCCATCAAAGACGCCTTCCTTGTTTTCAGAGCAATGGCTAAGATTTCTGCTAAACCATTAGAATCTGAACTAGATTTGAGATCACATGCTGTAAGATCCAAACTATTATCTCTTCACATAATACATTCTATTATTAAGGACCATATTGATGTATTTTTGTCTGATGCAGCATATTTACCAGGAAATCAAAATATTACTTTAGTAGATGCCGTTAGACAATATTTGTGTCTTTCATTGACTAGAAATGCAGCTTCACCAATTTCACCAGTTTTTGAAATAACATTAGAGATTATGTGGTTATTAATTTCTAGTTTAAGAGCTCAATTTAAAAGGGAAATTCCAGTTTTCCTAATTGAAATTTACTTCCCAATATCTGTATTAACTACATCAACACCACATCAAAAGAGGTACTTTTTAAATGTCATTCAAAGATTATGCAGCGATCCAAGAACTTTGATAGAATTTTATTTAAACTACGATTGTAATCCTGGTATGCCAAACATTATGGAGTTAATGGTTGATTACTTGACAAAATTAGCATTGACAAGAGTCGATGTGACATCAACCCAAAGAAACTACTATCAAGAGCAACTATCTAAGCCTTTAGCAACATATGATTTGAGTCAATTACCATTATTATCAATATCAAACCTTTCTTCTGCTCCTGATGGTAGTCAAGTTATTGCATACTTCCCATTAGAATATGCACTAAAGATGTCTGCATTGAATTCTATCGTTTCTGTTTTAAGATCTTTGAGCTCATGGGCACATAGAGCAATGAAACCAGTTACATCATTATTAAACAATGGCACAACGCGTGCTGAGAAATCTCTTTCAATTTCATCTTCATTGCATGAAAGGAAACCATCTTCTGTTTTTAACTCTAACCACAGCATAATCAGCTCAAATATGGAAGGTAATAATTCATCTATTAATCAATCTCAAGATGTTGACGACCCAACTCAATTTGAAAATTTGAAGCAACGTAAAACTGAACTATCTGAAATCCTTAGGTTATTTAACTCAAAGCCAAAAAAAGCTATCCCTGAACTGGTAGGTAAAGGATTTATCGAAGATGATTCTCCAAAATCAATTGCTAAATGGATTTTAGCAACTGAAGGTTTGGATTTAGCTAAGGTCGGTGATTACTTGGGTGAAGGTGATGAGAAAAACATTGCTGTTATGCATGCTTTTGTTGATGAATTCGATTTTACTGGGTTATCTATTGTAGATGGTTTGAGAGATTTCCTTCAAAAATTTAGACTTCCAGGTGAAGGTCAAAAAATTGATAGATTCATGTTAAAATTTGCTGAAAGATATGTTGATCAAAACCCTGGTGTGTTTTCTAAGGCTGATACTGCTTATGTTTTATCATACTCTTTAATTATGTTGAATACTGATTTACATTCTTCTCAAATAAAAAATAGAATGACATTACAAGAATTTTTAGAAAATAATGAGGGTATCGATAATGGTAACGATTTGCCAAAAGAATTTTTGGTTGGTTTGTTTAATGAAATTGCTAATGATGAAATCAAACTGTTATCTGAACAACATCAAGCTTTGATTTCAGACGATTCTAACCTAGTTCAGCAACAGCAACAACAACAATCAGCCTTTAACTTTTTCAGTTCTAGAGATTTAGTTAGAGAGGCTTATATGCAAGTTTCCAAGGAAATTTCATCCAAGACTGAAATTACTTTTAAGAATTTAAGTAAATCAAAGGACAGTAACTCATTTGATGTCTATTATGCAGCATCTCATGTCGAACATGTCAAATCAGTATTTGAAAACCTTTGGATGTCATTCTTGGCAGCTTTAACTCCACCATTTAGAGAATATGATGATGCTGAAACTACCAATAAATGTCTGGATGGTTTGAAAATTTCTATAAAGATTTCATCTATTTTTGGTATTGATGATGCTAAGAAATCATTTATTGGTGCTTTAGTTCAATTCTGTAACCTACAGAATTTGGAAGAAATCAAGATAAAAAATGTCAATGCCATTATTATATTACTTGAAGAAGCATTATCTGAAGGTACTTTCTTCAAAGAATCATGGAAAGACGTATTGTTAGTAGTTTCGCAAGTTGAAAGATTACAATTAATTTCTAAGGGTATTGATAGAGATACTGTTCCTGATGTTGCCCAAGCTCGTTACACTGGTCACAGAAATTCACTAGACTCCACTAGATCTGCTGCTGCTGGGTCTATATTTGATGTTTGGTCCAAAAAAGCTACTCCAATGGAACTAGCTCAAGAAAAACACCATAACCAAAAGCTTTCTCCTGAAATTTCAAAGTTTATTTCTTCAAGTGAATTAGTTGTCTTGATGGATAATATATTTACCAAGAGTGCTGACCTTTCTGGAGATGCTATTGTAGATTTTATCAAAGCTTTGACTGATGTTTCTTTGGAAGAAATTGAATCTTCTCAAGATGCATCAACTCCAAGAATGTTTTCTTTGCAAAAAATGATCGATGTATGTTACTATAATATGGATCGTATTAAAGTCGAATGGACTCCAATTTGGGCTGTTATTGGTAGAACATTTAACAAGATTGCAACCAATGCCAATTTAGCCGTTGTATTTTTTGCTATTGATTCTTTACGTCAATTATCAATGAGATTTTTAGATATCGAAGAACTTTCTGGTTTTGAATTTCAACATGATTTCTTAAAGCCTTTTGAATACATTATTCAAAATACTGGTAATACTGACGTAGAAGAAATGATTATTGAATGTTTCCGTAACTTTATCCTGACCAAATCTAAAAAAATCAAATCTGGTTGGAAACCAATTTTAGAATCTTTACAATACACTTCTCAATCTACTACCGAAAGTATTGTATTGAAAACATATCTTTTAGTAAGTAATGATATTGTTACTAATAATTTTGAAAGTGTATTTTCACAAGAAGAGGCTTTTGGTGAATTAAATAATGTTTTCAGAGAAATTTCTAAGAACAAGAGATTCCAAAAGTTATCTTTACATGCTTTAGAATCTTTAAAGAAGACAACTCAAAAAGTTGCAACTATCTGTTTTGCTAAGTCAGATGATCCTGAATACGAATATAAAGTTTCAATGTTACGTGGTAAAGATGTTTTCCAAGATATTTGGTTCCCAATGCTATTTTGTTTTAATGATACCATAATGACTGCTGAAGACCTAGAAGTAAGATCAAGAGCATTGAACTATATGTTTGATTCATTAGTTTCTTATGGTGGTGAATTTAATGACGCATTTTGGGAAAAGATTTGTACAAAACTTCTTTTCCCTATCTTTGGTGTTCTTTCCAAACATTGGGAAGTTAATCAATTTAATAGTCATGACGACTTGAGTGTTTGGTTATCCACTACTTTAATTCAAGCTTTAAGAAACCTAATTGCATTATTTACTCATTACTTTGAATCCTTAAACTTGATGTTAGATGGTTTCTTAGGTTTACTTGTTTCATGTATCTGTCAAGAAAACGATACCATTGCTAGGATAGGTAGATCATGTTTACAACAATTAATATTGCAAAATGTCACTAAATTTAATGATAAGCACTGGGAACAAATCGGCGAAGTTTTTGATAGATTATTTGCTTTAACTACTGCTACTGAATTGTTTGATTACGATCCATTGCATCAAGGAAGAAAGAAATCAGTATCTCACGCTCAAAAAGCTCTAAATGTTCAAAATGATTCTGAAAATGGTAAAACTGCTTCTGATGCCAATGTCGAAGAAACAGTTCAAAGAGCTCACCAAGAAGAATCAAGTGAAGATGTTGGTAATGAAATGACTGCTTCTAATGATGGTAATTCTCAAAAAGAAAACCCAGTTGAAATTGTTTCTCAACAAGCAACTAAAGCTAAAAAAAGAACTTCAGTTAACAGATCTAATGAAGATTTACGTAATAGATTGAGCATCAAAAATTCTATTGTTGTTAAATGTGTGTTACAATTACTGATGATCGAATTATTAAGTGAATTATTTGAAAATGAAGAATTTGTTCGCTGTGTTCCTTACAAACAAGGTATTAAAATTACCACATTATTAGAAAAGTCTTACGATTTTGCTCGTGATTTCAATGAAGACTATGATTTAAGAACTAGACTAGTAGAGGCACATGTTGTGGATAAGATTCCTAATTTATTGAAGCAGGAGACTAGTGCTGCTGCTGTTTTGATCAACATTTTATTTATGCAATACCTAAATGATGATGACAAGAAGGCTGAATTAAGCAAACGTCTAATATCAATCAGTATTGCTGTAGTCGAAGGTTATGTAGCCCTTGACGACAGAACTATGGAACGTAGTATTAAATCATGGCGTCCAGTTATTGTTGAAATTTTACAAGGTTATTACGAATTTGATGACGAAGATTTCCGTGAATATTCTCCTGTCATGTATGGATTAGTAATCCAAATCCTTGACAAGAGCGTCCCATCTGATTTGAGACAAGCTGTGAAGTTGTTCTTGACTAGAGTAGGTGAATTATATTTAACTGCTGCCTAGTTAATGCAATTATATTAAATATTTTTATCCCCTGTATTTTATATCAATTTATTGTATACTAATTATAATATAACATAAACAATTATATATGAATCTATTTTAGAATTAATCATCATTTAATATCTAAATTCATGTTTACACTTAAACACATGATTTAAGGTCCATCCATTCGATATTTTAGAATATAATTAAGATTTAAAAAGTGAATATAAATATAACTTTTAGTGAGTCAAAAAGAGTAGTAATATAATAAAACATACCTGCATTCAATTCATATAAATGTTTAAACCTTCTATTTTATTGAACAGACTAAATAACTACAAGTATAAGAGCCAATTCCCTGTTCAATCAATTTATCCACCTAAAAGAAGATCAGTTGTTCTTGTATTATTGTTCGTTGGAAAAAATGGTGAATTACGTGTATTACTTACCAAAAGGTCAAGAGGATTAAGAAGTTTCTCTGGCCATGTTTCATTACCTGGTGGAAAGGCTGATAATGACGAAGAATTATTTGAAGATGTTGCTAGACGAGAAGCTGAAGAGGAGATTGGACTTCCCAGAGATGCTAAGATTCTAAAATCGAAATTTGGTATGGGAACAGAGAATATTTTTATTGAATCTCCAATTTATTTATCTACAACATTTTTGAGTGTGAAACCAATAGTATGTTTCCTATACAATGCAAATTTATCTTCCAATGAAGAGCTGAAATATAATTCACCCTTAAATGTTTCCAGCTTCTTTGGAAAACTAAATCCAGGTGAAACATCATCTATATTTTCAATCCCATTGACTGATTTGGCTGCTCATATGATTCCTAAAGATATAGGTTACAAACAGGAATATATTAAGAGAATAAAACAAACAAAAATATGGGGTGGATTACCTTGGAATGTATCCCATTATTATTACCCTTCAGATAACCCTAAAGAAGAAGAATGGTTAAATGAGATATCCGATGCTAGTTCAGATGAAGAAATGACTAATGGCTTGAAATACAGAGATGTGTGGGGATTGACAGCAAAAATTCTTTATGATATATCAAGGATTTCACTTGGCTATATAGATAATATTAATAAAGATACGATATTAGGAGAGGAACAAGTAATATATGGGTTATACAAGCATGGAAACCAGATGAGACCAGGAATGAGAAGTGATTGGGAAGTTGGTATGATTAATGGCAAGAAGAATTTTAAATTTGCAGATGTTATACCAAATGCAATTATTGAAAAATTTGAACCACCATCTGATAACGAATAACAACCATGATTATATCAATATTTTATATATTGAATAACTTTATATAATTATACGGCAACTTATAAACAATATGAAAGTAATCATTAAGAATTTATGATAATGTTGGCAAATGTTCTGTTTCGATTGATTTGTTTCTTTGAATCTTTTTATGATCTGAAACTTTAGATTTGTTCATTGTTCTTGGAGTAGACCCATTCTTAGTGGTTAATTTGTTTACTATCTGTAATTTATTATCTGATGATTCATCTGACAATTCTTCCCCGTGGGTCAATTCATCCATATAATCATCTAGTGATTTTGTAGCATTCTTCTTTCGATGGCTATTGGTGATAAATTCCTTGTCTGCATCTTGTCGAGATAAAAGTTCATCAAACAGTTCGTCGCTGTTGTCACCCCATCCACTACTAATTCTTTTTTTGGTATCAATCTTACCAGTTCTCGAATGACGGTCTGCTGCCTTCTTTTCATTCACCTTCTTTAATGTAGAAGATGTAGACACGTCGACAAGCTTGTTTTGTTCCCTACCAATGGACTCATCTCTTATAAGTTTTTCGTTTCCTGTCCATCTAGAACCAGTATATTTTTTTGCATTCAACACATTAGCAGAAGGTGGAGGAATACCTGATTTCTTTGTCGATTTATTATCTCTTACAATTTCCCTTGGTGTAGTCAAAATAATTTCTTCATCTTCCACATCATTACCTAACAAGTCGACAGATTTTGACATTTTCTGTTGCAGCTATTATCACTCACTTTTACAATATCTTTACGCACAGAACAAGAAGAATACCAATGCTTTACCATTTCACATATATTCCCACCCACGTATTTATATGATACCAAAAATCCCTTTCTCTTCACATTAAAAGAGTACCTTGTTGAAATCACCATACCTTCCCTTGGGTAATGATACCTTGTCCCCTACCCAAGGGTACCTGATATGATGCCTGGCCTTGTGAATTTATGCAAGAGAGTACACAACTACATATAACAACCAAGCACACGGACTCAAATGGAAAACTAAGCAACACATGTGTGATAATATTGTATTGATACTGTATTCTCATATCTTCTGTCATCCATTTTAATGCATCCATCGAGGTGGATGTCAGACTGCCTAAACAGAGAGTAGAAAACCCAACTCAGTTTAATCTGGCTAGAATTGACAGGAAAGTTCAACCATTTGCAATGAGGGACAATGCAAGAAACTAATACCAGTAATGACAATGGCATATTAACCATATAAGAGTGTCCCATACATTCATTGATGGATCGCATTGCATTGAAGGTCTTATTGGTCTGTCTGGCACGTGAAGGCTGCAGACACGTGAAGGCATAATTAAAGGGAAACGCAATATAAATTAAAGAAAATAACTACTAAAAGTATATAAACCTGAGTGGTATTTATAGTTTAAGATAATCAAATATCGGTATAATCTCAATAGGGTTAGTCCCATAGGAGATATATTTAATTGTATTCAAGTGTCAAATTAATAGTTTTAAAATATTTTGAGAGATATGGAACAGGAAAGTAAAGATATGCCAAGGACTGGCGTGCTGGGTGAGGTTAGTTCTGGTGTTGTGGATGCTGATACTGAATCTGTGACACCTCAAAGAGTGTCTTCATTGTTGTTGTTAAGAGGTCCACTAGCTATTCGTCATATTAACCAGGCAATTTCAGAAGAGTGTGAATTTTTCAAGAAATTATCACTTTCTAAGCAACGTAGATTATTAATGGGTATATTAGAGAAGGGTGATGTTGAAAATTCTGTGGTTTTTGAGAAAGTTGGTTGGGGGAAATGGTCTGCTAAGATTGTGAACCCTGAAAGTTTTTACAGTGAAAGGAAATTGATTAACATTGCTAATGCCAAAATTAAGGATTCAAGAGCAAATAGTGCTAATAGTATTGGTAAACAAATAACAATGTTACCCACGGCCAAGACAATGTACATCGATGAAAATGCCCTGGCTAGTGAAGATGAGGAAGATTCCAATATAATGGATGAAGAAGATACAACTACTACAACAACTGTCTATTATAACCCATTAATTTCAAACAAAAATCACGATTCTGCCTTAAGAAGAGCATCACTAGTACTCTCTGGAGAATCATCTCCTGATTCCATGGAACACGAACTAATAGCTCAAAAGATAAGACCACTTTTCCAGAGAAAGAACAGACGTTCAAGTTCTAAATCCAACACCAGCAACATGGTAACTGGATCCAATACCACTCACTTGGAAAATAAACTACCGACTACAGTCAAGAACGAGCCTACATCGAGAAGAGAATCACGACTATCGGTTTCAAAAGAGTCAAGTATAAGATCTACTCTGTTCCCACATAAAAACTACCAATTCAACGCGAAATCAAGCCCATTGATACCACCAGCTATCGAAATTGTACCTCCACCATTGAAACTATCTAGTCCAGCAAACAATGGAGACAACAGTTCACCATTTTCAGACACAGATGAAGAAGACTGGGCATCCATCGGGGCAGTCTCATTAAGAAACAACGGCTCAAATTTAAACTTAATTTCCACAACAGAAACATCAATTAAAACGCCAAAAATTGACAACGAATCACTACCAACAACAATAAACCCAAATGTAAATAATCAAACCAAAAAAGATGACAATAACAGTGCTGCTTTCTTACTAATGTCACTCAAATCGTAATCTCACCCATTAGATAGGCCATTGTCACATGACCTCCCCTTAAGGCGCGGAGTTTTCAAAGAGCCATCTTCAAAGGCTGATTGAACCTCAGTTGAGCTTACAAGGGGTGGGAACACTGGATGTTATAAAAGAGTACAATGGAGTGATGATTAATGGTGAGTATAGTGCTTTGGAAAAATAGGTTATTGGAATTAATAAACAGTATTATTCTAGAAAAGAAAAAAAAACACACACGCAAGGATAAGTAATCAATCCTTTTATACATACAGCGATCCTCAATTTCTCAAAGTTATAATATACTGGAGAAACTTTAAAAATATATAAAGAATTACAATTAATAAACTATGCAATTAGATTGTTAAATACGGTATTATCACTTATATCAATATTCTAAAAATAATTATTTAGGTACACGAGGAAAAAACAACATATTACAGGTTTTGTTGAGATGACAATCGATGGGACTGCTAAGGGTACCGAAGAATACGAAGACCAAGAGTTAAATACTGGGTCAGACAAGGTGTATCAGAATTATATGATGCCGGGGCTTGAATTGTACGATTCACGCGTTTCTATAAATCATTGGCAATTGAGAGATTGTGTGAAATATTCGTCAACTTGTGCAGAGTCGTTGTATTATGTGTACGATCATTCTATCAGATTGTTGGATACAAATCCAAAAGTACTTCAAAGATCGAATGGTTTGGCTGCATATAGTGGGAATGACGGTTTAAATAGAGGTGGTAGAAGACTTAGGGGAAGGAACTCTATACACGGTACTATCCAAAAGAAAAAACGATCATCTGTGTTATTAGGAAATGATACACATACTCCTTCTAAAATAGTGGCCGATTTCAATTTTAAACCTAGGTGCTTCACTGAATTAAAAGGGTTGATTGCATGTGGTGGGCTGAACGGTCCCGATGACAAAGGTTTCCCAACAAACTGGGACCGTTTATCGAAGGAAATTAATAATGGGAATCAACTTCCTTCACCTGCGGATCCACTCCCACTGGCTAGCAATTCAGTGTTGCAAGATCATACTAATTACAGCAATCAAAATCTATGGAAGGGTATCATTTCTATTCACAACACAGAAACTGGTATCTCTCAGTCACTAAAAGTAGGACAATTCATTAATAATTGTGTAGCTTTAGATTCTAAAGGTGAGAATGAATTCAATTTATATTCATGTAACAATGATAACCACATGTACCAGGTTAATATTAGCAATAGAGGACCGGTACTGACAAGGAGGTATTCTGATTTGAAATTTGCATTAAATAACGTTTCCTTATCAAATGATTCAAAAACTATGGTAGTCTCTGGTGACTCAAATAAATTTGCATTATATAGACAAAATCAGGCAAGTGATCAATTTTCACTGTCATATGATAGTCAACCAAATTGGGGGAGTTCAATGGTAAGATCACAAAGAGTTCCAAGGTTTGCATTACCAGACAGTTCTTGCTATATGGATCACATATATGAAGCACCAAATGCTGATCATGGGTTTTACAGTAGTTTCTCTGAAAATGATTTACAGTTTGCAACATTGTTTCAGAATGGTGTTTGTTTACTATATGATGTAAGAAAAATGGAGAGTCCATTAGCAGAAATCAATTCTACCAGACCATATTCACATAGTGGAGCCTTTAGAGTTTGTAAATTTAGTTCTGGATTGGATGATCTCTTATTCATATCAGAACATCAGGGAAGAGTACATGTTATTGATACAAGAAATTTGACTAATCATCAAGTTATTATGATCCCAGACAAAATAAAGGATGATCCTGGAGGTGGAGATTTGGGTAGTGAATTTGAACCAATGAGTGATTTGAGAAGGAGAAACATTTCCAATCTTACTGCTATTACAGGGATTACTTCTCCAGTTTCTACGCCTTCATCATCATCTTTAAACTTTCCTTCAACATTAAGAAGACGGTATTCATTCCCAGTTCCTACTCCTAATGATATATTGGATAATTCAACTACACAAGCAATGAGTTTACCTCTTAGATACCTTGAACCTAAAATTTTGCCTTACCCAAAAATAACAAATAGATCTACAAATGAATATAATGGTGCACAAGTAAGAGGTCTTCTGATGTGGGATGATGCAGATAAAAAACAAAAACAAACATCTTATAGAGTTAGAAGAGTTTCGACTTCTTCAAATAGATCTGATGACGGAAATCTAGATCCAAATATTTTGAATGCATCCACAAATGAATCAAAAGATGATACTCCAGAAAATGACAGCTATATGGCACGTAGATTAGCATCTGCATTTAACTGTCCATTACAAGTTAATGATGGTTCTAACATTTTTACAGAAGATGATGGATACCAAATCGATTTAAACTCATCACAGAATGATATTTCTTTTCCATTATCAGGAAGACTAAGTAACACATTTACTCATAATCATACTCGTGATTCATTGAGGGAGACAGTAGCACAGTATACAAACTTAGATTTTACAGAGGAAAATAACATATCAGGCCTAACTTGGATGGAAGGATCAGAAGGTAACTCTCTTGTAATAGGAACTGATTACGGAATAATTAAATGGAACATCAATTCTTGGGCGAGAAGAAGTTTTGCAAGCTACGACTTTTGTTAATAAGTTTACACATGGATCAGTTTTTGTATTACCTGATTAATAGATAGTCTATATAGAAAAATAATCTATTTTCATATATTTTTATTTGTTTGCTCTACTTATAATTGATGTATTACTGCTATATTTCCCAGCTAGATATTTCTTCCTCATTCGTTGCAATATTATCATCAATTTTGTTAATGCTAATATCACTACATAAAGGACATTTTGTTGATAATACATTTTCAAGTTCTTTAGATAACTCTGAATTATCATTCTTAGCTTGTTTCCTTTGAATATTCTCAATATTATTTTTCATGATGAAATTATTGGAATCTAAAATCAAGTCAACTAAACAATCTATGTGAAAACAGTGGCTACATGGAAAAACAAAAAATCTCTTCGATTGTAAAACCTTTTTGCATGCATCACAGGATACTCCAGGTTTTAGTACCTGATATCTATCATTAAATATTTCAATATCTTTTATAATATTCTTTTTCATTTTAATCGAGTGTTTGATATCTCTTGATATTTGTGACATTGACTGACCATGCTTCTCAAGGCTACGGATAATTTCGTCCTTTAGGTTAGCAATAGTAGTGAATTCGTCAAATAAAGGTAGTAAGTCTTTAATTTCCAGTATTTCGTTGGAAGCGTCAATTATTTGTCTAATTGATTTCTTGATATCCAAATTACTTCTTTCATCATTTAATATCATTCTAGCAATTTGTAACCATAGTCCTTTTGAATATTTAATATTAGATTCCAGATCAATATTTGTGACAACACTTTTAGCTTCTTCTATCATCTTATTTTCAAGTGCTAAATTTACAGCGTCCTCGTATAATTTTAGTTGTGTGTATAAGTATATAGATACTTTTACAGTTTTAAACTTTAAACTTAGTCGTAGTATAAAATTTGTATCATATCTTCCATCATAATCATCCAAAAATCGAACAATTTCTTCCTGGTACATATTATTATATTGGGTTGAATCATAACTTGTAATCATCATATAAACGATTGTGTTGTATAATATGAAATCATTTGAATTATGCTCACTTATATACCATTTTAGATAAGTTACAGCATAGTTCTCAGAAAGTGCACCATTGTCTTTAATGAAACTTGAATTTTTATAGTTTGTATAGTAGCTTAGAATGGAAGGAATTAATTTAACAGGATTGACTGATTTCAATTGCATCCATGTATTGATAGTAAGTTCTGGCGATTTAATAAGCAATATACCTGCATATTTGTAAACTGGTTCAATGCCATTGGTTTTATGCAGTATTTTCAATGATTCATACCAATTCTCTTGCTTTATCCAATATGATAATATATAATTAAAATCATTTATTAGATCAGCATAAAACAGTAATAGTTCTTTCCTATTTTGATGTAAGAACATTTGGTAGATTAATTGTCTTTCCAAGATATTGTGATGTTTCGTCAAAAATTCCTTCAATAACATATTTACCTCGTATTTCTTTTTATTCCAATCATCTATCAATGATATTGTTCTTTCAGAATCAATCCTTTCATCTAAAGTATTTAATTTTTTAAGATATGTCCAGACTATCCAATTAGCCAAGAGAATCTGTTGTACTTCATTTTCAGAAGACGAACCCTCTAACTTTGTCAATAAAAATACCTGGATAGCATCTAAATTGTCAGGTTTCTTCATAATCTTTAACGCAATCGAACCGAATGTCGAGTAAGATGACATCCCAAAACATTTTGCTGCATCTAATAAATTATCATGGCTGAACAAATAATTTGCTTTGTGAAAATAAATCATATCTTTTTCATTACTATCTAAACCTTTCAAACTTAACGCCGTATCATATTGATCTCTATCACATAGTAATTTCCATACCGAGTTTGATTCATTTTGTAGAAGAATTTCATAAATATTTGAGTTAGAAAAGCACCAATATGTTGGAGGAGTTTGTGAATAATCTGCAGCAAACCCTTGTAATTTCTCATTATCATCTGACCAAATGGATTCTTCAAATATTACTGCATTATTTATTTGACTAACTACCGTTACCATTGAACCTCTCATTATAATGATATAAAAATCTGTAAGAATGATATTACGAATAGCATTTTTAGATTCAGATAATTCCACAGTTAATAATACTTTAGCATCCCTTAAAACTTTCCCATTTGATGGTACTTTTGTTCTTCCAAATATGATACCAGTCTCTGTAACCCAAGCAAATTTATCCTTATAGGAAGTGAACTTAATAGATTTATCGTTATTCAAATGTTCAAAACTTTCAGATTCTGTTGGGGTTTTATTTGATTTTAATGTTATTAAAGGGTTCTTTGAATCTCCTTCCCAATAAGAAATTTCATTATTTGAAACAATTATACAGCTACCAGTATCATTATCCCATAAAATACCATCAATTTGATTTTTTGATTTATAAACTGATGTAACAATTGCATCTGAATGTTTTGTAATTTGTTCATTATTTATATCCACATAATAAACTTGACCATCCATGGTACCACATAAAAAGGCCACGTCATTGCACCAAGAGATTGCCCTTATATCACAATTCTTCTTGGACAATTTCCTCAAGTTCAACGATGAATTCCCACTCTCATGTAATTGTTCCCCCTTTCCAATAATTTTATCAACATTACAGATATGATAATTGGCAAAATTAGTCTTTACCAAAATATATTTACTACTGGGATTCATCCACATACTAACCAATGTCTCTGTATTCGACGATGGTCCATCTAGCAGTTGTATGCGACAATTAAACACTTTAGAAGGTGTATCTAAATCAATCAAATATAATTCACCAGTTTTCAATGCAAAACACATCACATTGCTCGTTACTTGTAAAGCACATATCTTATGTTGAATTCCCTTAATGAAATCCAATTGGACATGCTCAATATTAATCTCCATAGCAATTTGGACCCTTGTAGTAACCAAATCACTTCACTTTAATACCATCTTTTGTTCAATTAACCTATATTAAATCATATCCACAGCTTTAAATATGATATTTTAATCGCATTGCACTGAAAAATTGATATTGAAAAACTTTTAACACTATTAACAAGCAAGCCACTTATAAATCCGTTAGGAAAGTGTAGGTAGAGGTATCTTTAGAGTCTCATATAGCCGGTTGTTGTTGGTATTAGGATGAGTAATATTCCTGTGAAGTTGTTGAGTGAAGCTCAAGGGCATGTCGTCTCTTTAGAGTTGACTACTGGTGAAACGTATAGAGGTAAACTTGTAGATAGTGAAGACAATATGAACGTGCAGTTACGTGATGTTACAGTAACTGCAGTAGATAGTAAAGTCACTAGGATGGACCATGTGTTTGTTAGAGGTTCTAATATTAGATTTTTTGTAGTTCCTGATATGTTGAAAAATGCACCATTATTTAAGACTGGTCCACAATCAAAACCTCCTCCTCCAATTCGTGGACCAAGAAAGAGGTAAACATATACACTCTACAGAGTGTAGCCACCTCACAGCATTGTTATATAAAAGATAGTTGCCCTGGATTTATCATTATGTATACTATTTAGAGAAATCAGTCAAGTTCAATTGAACTTTGTAATATAATATTCCTTATTATTATTATTATTATTATTATTATTATTATTATTATTATTATTATTATTATTTTATTTTTACAACTTTATATATAAATTTATGTATACCTATACATTACTACTAAATCTGTTTAGTGCGTTTATCTTTCAATTGGTGTCTGTTCATTCTTTAAAGGACTGCCTTTTGCTAATGAATTTGTGATGTTACCAATACTGTTCAGATCTCCTTCACGAATCTTACAAAATTCATTGACATCAATCCTCACCTGTCTATTCACGTCACTGAGTTCAGTGAATATATTACTTATTTCATTATGAAGATTTAGAGATTCCTCTAACAGTTTTTGCATCTCATCACCATTTGATTCCAGTTTATTTTGTTGCAAACTGAAGCTTCCACCCCCATTGGAATCAAAACCACTGATCTCATTGATGGATAGTGACAATGGTGTCGATTCAAACTCAATAGAACTCATATTGTTCCAACTGATTCCTATATTTAACCCAATCTACCAACTGTTTATCCAAAATTGTATGAAACTTTATTGACAAATTTCACCTTTTAAGCTCATCGCTTTAAATATTTAGTGTTTACTACGAAGATGCCATACTATACTATAGTATGAACCAATTTGAAATAAAATGTTATATGCTAATTATACAATGAATGAGGTTAGATATGAGTACTATATAATTTCAATTCTATTTAAGAGTAATGTTCACCGTGTTTTTTCAAGTTAATGATGGTATATAATGGGTAAATGTCATTAGCAGTAGTTTGAATACTGGATTCATTTTCTAATGAATTAACAATGGCGTTGTTAAATTGTGTTGATGGAGTTTCAGAAATGGAGAATTCATTTTTCCCATCTTCTTTGGTAATGAATTTAACAAAATCTTTGTTTCCAGATTCACGGTTGTCTAAAGTTAAATTAAAACCAGTGGTTTTAGTTTTGGAATCAGAAAATACTGAAATTGATGTAATGTTATATGGTAATTCTATAATTTGTGATAATTCCATTGTACCTGTAGTTTGATCGACTTTAATGATGACAAGTAGTTTGGTTGCTTCAACAAAGAAGGCTAAATATGGTTCATTAGGTAGAACTACTAATTTTGAAACAGCAATTTCCTTTACATCATTTTCTTCATTTTGAAATCTTTCTGGTGCTAAATGAGCATCTGTAATTTGATCTTTCATTAAATCTGTGAAATTGAATGTATCCAGTTTTTCACCAGTGATCCAATTCCAAGAATAAATGGAATCATCACCACCAGCAGTGAATAACCATTCAGATTTCCAAGTTGGAACGCTAATGGATGAAATAAATTCTTTATGACCGAATAACCATTTGTTGACAATGAAACTCTGTGGGTAATGTGAGATTTTTATATGTTCATCTCTATCACTGGTGATGATGAATTGTTTACCATCTTG
This sequence comes from Vanderwaltozyma tropicalis, assembly GCA_030555675.1. NCBI lineage: Eukaryota > Fungi > Ascomycota > Saccharomycetes > Saccharomycetales > Saccharomycetaceae > Vanderwaltozyma > Vanderwaltozyma tropicalis. The sequence continues at coordinate 21,736 of JANIWO010000010.1, forward strand.
ATATCTAGCCATGACGATACCTGTTAGCATAGATACGTGACCCAATACAGGTTCAACTTCATCATCAATTTTAGCAACTGGTTCTGAATCGATCAACATAGAGTATACATCACCGAACTTATCAGCAATCATAACAGTCTTGTTATCTTCAGTAAGAGTAATAGCATTTGGTCTCTTTGGGAATGGTTGTCTTTTCTTCAAATGTAAACAATTCTCTTTATCATTTAAATCGATTTCGAAAACCAATACAGACTTATCTGAATCTGCACATGCAATGATCATAGAGTCATCAGCTGAAATCATTAAGTTTCTCAAATGAGAGAAAATTGGTGGAGCACCAGGACCTGGAGTTGGAACTTTAGCTTCAGGTCTTTGAGTAACTTCAGCAGAGCCATTGTTCTTCTTGGATTTCTTACCAGCTTGTTCATTTTCAGCCAATTGTCTAGCTTGTTCCTTCATGACATATTCTTTGATCAATTGGTCTCTATCTAAAAGATCAGTCCATTTACCAATCAATGAATATTCTCCACTGGTTTCATCAATTTTATGAGCCAAGATCATATTCTTCACAACTGTGAAGACTAATGAACCGGTACTGGAGGAAACAATTCCTTGCAAAGGGTGGATAAAAGACATGGTACAGATACTGTTATAGCTGCAATAATTGAATCAATTAATAAACCATTACCATATTTGTAAAACTATCTATTGTATTGTATTGTATTGAAACTTTTTAAAATTCATCTCATCGCCAATTAAAAAATTTTCAAGCACCGTGTCCGGACCATGGTTGCCATACCTTGTCCCCATAGTTAAGAGGCCGGACACTCGACAGTAATACCAATATGAACCCATTAAATATGGTTGAATAAATCATTCATTACACTAATTAATGTATATTTATTGACTCTACACAAGTTGTTTTCCTATCTGAGTGTTTTTGAAAGGATTCTTAGTATGTAAACAACTTTCCTTTACATTTAATGCCACAGTCCATGGACTTCGAGATTAGATGGATACCTGACACAGTTGCTTAATTGTAAATGGTTAACAGTTAATTAAGTAAAGTATATTTGGAGCCTACTATGAGACACTTGGTACGTTATGAGGTCACCATTGGTGATTGATCCTTTGTTCTCAATGGAAAGACACAAAATGATGATAATTGGTGTCAATGACACAGAAAAGTTTTCAAATATATATAAAGGAAGATGTTAATTAATTAATTGATGTATTTTTATTCTCAGTTTATTTATAGTTTAATTGTATTCATTTAATAGAAACATCTATATTTTCAGATAGCTATCAATTTTAATAACAAGAATTAACAAAATATAACTAAAAATTACAATTAATACAATCACTTAATCATATCATTCATGTCATCAAACAATATATTAGGAACACCGATTTCTTTAGAATCACCTCTATGTGCATTCACTAGTAAGATGCATTCTATTGGGTTACCTTCGAAGATTGATATAGAACGTTGTATTCCTACAAATAAATTTTATACTAATTTATTAGTTGGATCTCAAACTCAACCCATATGGACACATCCTTATAATATACAATATTTAAAAGATGATGATAATGTCTTTGGGTTAGGAATAAATATCCCATATAAAGAATTGAAATTTATTAGTAAGAATTATATTACTGTACAAGATATGGATTTTAAATCATTTGTATTTTCATCTTTAGATTTCCATCAAAAGAATGAAATGTACTTAAGTTTAGTAAATATGAAACATATGTCTGTACAAGTTCAATTGAAAAAAAATCCTTCACAATTTATTTGGTTCCCATTAGTTCAAGGTATGGGATTTATTACAGCAATTTATTATAATTTAATTCCAAAATTACAATCAGAAATTGGTTATAAAAATTTAAAACAATTACCATCAATTAGATCAAATATGCAAAAATATGAAATTACTTTACAAAATAATCATAAATGGGTATTATATGTTAGTACTCCATCAGCATTAATTATGAATTTAAAATTGGAAAATAGTAAAACAATTGTTGGTGATAAATTAGGAAGAGGTACAATGTTTCAATTAACTGCTGATACTAACACTACTATAATTGATAATGCAGCCGGATGCTACCCAATCGATTGTGATATTTCAATTACAAATAATAATAATCTTCAATCTAATTTACAATACCAATATACTACAAAGGGTCAATCAAATAGTTCAAAAACTTTATTATATTTATTACCTCATCATATGCAAGTAATAACAAATGAAACATTAAGAAGGAAAATTGATTCAATAATAGATTCATCTGTTTATGGTAAAATGACAGGTTTTATAACGAATATAATTGAATTTCAAATTAATAATAATGCCAAATTGAATAATACTTTTGAAAACTTACTTGGAATAAAAATATTTGAAGAAAAGGATAAACTTGGAATGATTTCTAAAATAGCTTCAATTGAAGTACAAAATAATATTGAAGATGAGTTGCAAAACATTGATGATATTAATATAATTGGTAAAATTTTTAATAAATGGGTTTGGTTATTATATTCATGTCATTATATTTTAAAAGATGTTGAACTTGTATCAATATTATTACCAAAATTAAAGGATGCAATGAATAAATTTATTGATGATACCCTTAATAACAAATTTATTTATGATACAAATTGGGGTGGAATTATTTTGAAATCAGAATATACAGAAAATTATAATTATAATAATCATCATATTGATTATAGTTATTTCATTATTACATGTGCAATCTTGGGTAAAATAGATGAAGAAGTTTCTCAAAATAATGAATGGATTTTAAATGTTAAAACTTTTGTTGAAGATTTAATTAGAGATTATAATAATCCATGTCAATCAGATCCATATTTCCCTGGTTTTAGAAGTTTTGATTGGTTTCATGGTCATTCTTGGAATACAGGTTTAACAGAATGTTCTAATGGTAGAGAATATGCTTCATCAAGTGAAGATGGGTTTTCTCTTTATGCTATTCAATTATGGGGGATGGCTACTAATAATTTTCAATTAATTACATTAGCCACTATTCAACTTGAATTACTAAAGACATCAATTAATAATTACATGTTAATTAGTGATAATAATACCATAATTCCAAGACAATTTAAAAGTAATAAAATTTCAAATATGTTATCAGATGTTGCAATTTCTAATAAAGAAATAAGAGGAACTCCACATTGTATTTTAAATAACCATATTCAACATATTCAACCAATAACTCCATTATCATTGGAGATTAAAACCTCAAATTTTTGTAAAGAAGAATGGGATAATAAATTAGCCAAATTAACCGAAACATGTACCGACGACAAGATCATCGATATCATGGCATTAAACAACGCCAGTTTCCAACCGCTCAAGAGCTTTAACCATTTTTTCAATAGAATTCCAGACTCAAATCAAGTAGATCATTACCAAAGTTTAACTTGGTCATTAACGTATTCAGTTGCTCGCTTGTAACTTAACAGCTATTTACCCAATCAACGCCAGCTTTCTCGGATTGAGTACACACAACCTGTCTCTACAACTGACATATACTTGTACATTTTTAAATACTTGGATATATACACCTATATACAAATCAATTGTTTCATATAACTGTTAACCTTTATTCAATTAAATATTTCAATATCAAAATTTGATATTACAAGCGTGTTGATTCCAAAAATTTGAAATTTTATTAAAATTACACTTTATTTCATATGATAAATCTTGTTAAAGAGTGGAGTTGTACTTGGTGGAGTAACGATTGGTACTAGATACTGGTCTGAATCTGATTACACAAGTGTAATATAGTTGGATGTCTGATTTGGTTCTTTTACAGAAGCAATGTATGTGAGATATAGGAGGTTTAACCTCTTGAATTTTTTTGGTTTTGACAAATATCATTTTCATTAATTGATTACTAACTAATTGATACAGATCTGTTGCAATTACTTGACGATGTGCACACTGAGCATGGCCTGAAGTTTTTGGTTATTGATGGAGAGGTTGAAAAACTGTTTGGCTATTTATTTCAGAACTCTTCTGAATTATTGAATTATGTTACTGCTATCGATAGAATTGACTCTCCTACCAGGAAAGGTCAGGAATCTGTGGATGTTATATACTTGTTGAGGCCAACTAAGTTCAATATCAATTGTATTGAAGCAGATTTCAAAACTAGAACTCGTAAATATAAAAGATCACATATAAGATTTTTACCAGGTTTTGAGGGCTATTTAGTGGAATTTTTCCATTCCAAGCGTTACCTTAATAAATATATGGCTACCTTAGCAGAAGCAAAGTTTGGCTTCATACCGAAAGATTCACAATTCTTCCAAACTATAGGTATTGATAGGCCATTACAAATTTTCTTTAATAAACAATGTGGAGATTTGATTGAAAAAAATATTAGGAAAACAATTCAATCATTGTTGAATATATGTATTGTTACTGGTGAATATCCAATTGTAAGATATTCTGAACCATTGAAAAATCAAGTAGATTTAACACCAGCAACTAAATTGGTTAAAAAATTAGCTTTCGAATTTCAAAATGCATTGGACAATTATGCTCGTGATCATCAAGACTTCCCTCCAATTTCTAATAGACCTCGTGCTATTTTCTTAATCACTGATAGAACATTAGATTTATACAGTCCAATAATTCATGATTTTTCATACCAATCAATGGCTTATGATCTAGTTAATGATATTGATCTAGCCACTGATGAATTTCATTACAGTGCTGAAAATGAATTAGGTGAACAAGAAGAAAAAACATCTAAATTGTTAGATTTAGTTGATCCAGATTGGATTGATTTAAAACATCAACATATTGCTGATGCTAGTGAATATTTAGCTGGTAAAATTAAAGAAATGATAGCCAAAAATCCACTACTTGTTGATAGATCTAATGTAAAAACAACAACTGATTTATTAAGTGTTGTTGCACACTTGAAAGATTTTGATGAAGAAAGAAGAAGAATGATTCTACATAGAACACTGATCGATGTTTGTTTAGAAACTAATAAAAATAGAGAACTATCAACCGTTGCTGAGGTTGAACAAATATTATCAGGTTACGGTCTAGATTTTGAAGGTGAAAAGGTAAAACATTTGTTGGACGTTTTGTTACCTATATTAGCATTAAAAACACCAAATGTTACGGATAAAGTACGTTGTATTTTAATGTATGCAATTTTTAGAGGTGGGTTAATTGAACAAGATTTTATGAAACTTCTTTCTTTTATTGGAGTCACTGAAGATCATGAATACTATAGCCATTTTATGGCATTATTCAATAACTTTGATTCTTTAGGTTTTAAATTAGTCAAGGAAGAGCCTCGTAATAAACCCTTCAAAAAAGAATGGTTTCATGATACAATTATTAAAGATTCTACTGTTTATAATACATCTAGGTACATTCCTGCTGTTGGGAGTACACTTTCCAAGGCAATCACGAATCCTTTATTATTAAATGAAGAAGCATTCCCATATGTTAAAGACAAGCCAATTGAATTATTAGATGAAGAAGAAATGGCACTTGCCGGAGCAGCTGCCGCTGCAAATTCATCGGCATCTTTGAGAAATCCTAGACATAAAGCTATATGGACTAAGCATACCGGTAACAATTCTAAAACACAGAAGAAGGCACCAAGGCAAAGGTTCTTTTATTATATTTTGGGTGGTGTTACATACCCTGAAATCAAAGCTGCATACGATCAGTCGTGTTTGAAAAATAAAGATGTTTTTATCGGTAGTGATGGAATTATAACACCATTAGGATTCATGAAGAGTGTTGAATACTTGACTGCTCCAAGAGACTCACTTGATTTGGCAGATGATAAAAGAGAAGATGACAGAATACCTAGCTTCTTAATTGATACTCAAGATGACATTACACCTTCTGTTTCGCATAAGCATGTTCGTAGCCATTTTCCACCAGAACAACAAAGACCTCAAGGTCAGCAACAAAATTTAAATAACAATTCTTCTGTTATGGAAAAAGATGAGAAGAAAAAGAACAAGTTTGGAAGCTTTTTTAGATCTAAAAAGTAAATGAGTGTTTAAATATAGTAAATGAGTGACGATTAGAAAAAAAATGCAGAAATATCAACTAGAATATATATATTTGTATAATTTATAGAGTGTATTTGGTTGTTTACTTTCTTTTTATAAAAAAAGAGATATTACATATCTTCATCTAAATTGTATTTTTTGATAATATCTCCCAATTTCTTGAGAGTCTTGGGAACTTTTGATTTTTTGGGTTGCTGTTCCTTTCGTTTTCTAATTTTTTGAATTGGAACTTTCTGAGCTGAAGGAGATGGTGAAATATTATTGCCACTTGAAGTTGACACAAATAGTTGTCTATGCATTTGTTGTTGTTGTTGTTGTTGTTGTTGATAAGTCATTGGAAGTGATGGGTTATTCCAATTGTGATTTTGAGGAACATTTCTTTGCATACCTTGGTTTTGATAATGTTGATTAATGTAAGGTGATTGATAAATTAACGGGTTACCTCTCATTTGGTGTCCATTTCTATTTTGTTGTTGGTGTTGCATATTTTTATGAGAAAGTTGGATATTTGATTGATGGTAATTTGAGTTAACTATATGAGGTAAAAATGGCATTTGCTTTTGCTGAGTTAATGATGTGCGATGTTGATTTTCTATAACAGTCAAAGGAAGATTTGAGTCTACTGATAACTCTGAATTTTCTAAATCACTTTGTATTTGAGATTCTTCAAATCTACGCTCATGTTTCTGATAAATATTACTCAATGGTGAATCTGATGATATTGGTGATTCTGCTAACGATTGATGTCTTACTTCTTTAGCAACAGTGGATTTTTCTGTTTCAATACTATTTGAAGGTGGTATCTTATCATCAAACTCTTTCTTTAGAAATGGATTTGTTCTATTTGATTGTTGAGGACATGTCTTATTATTATTTTTTTGCAAGTTGCTACTATTGCGATTGTTCGATATTAAAAGAGGAATATTAATCTTATGTTTCTGATCTGAAGGTTTTCCTAACAAAGTTTCAACTAAAAGAGTATTATTTTCTGCATTAGTAATTAATTTTTGTTTTTCTAAATCTCTAGAATGTTTTATTTTAAGTTTTCTTGCTTGGTTAGCAGACTCTACAACTTTAATTTTACCAGATTTATTATCAATTTTGGGTAAATTCTTTTTATTCTGACCTACTGGAGTTGGAGTAGGTACGGTTTTCTTTATAGTTCCATGCATGTTTTCATTAAGTCTCTCACCAACTGAATATCCCAGCTTAGGATTAAACATTGTGCCTTTTATAACTTTAATTGGTTTATCTTCAATCTCTTCATCATTTATAATTAATCTTGCATTTGTATTCAAGTCATCATCAGAAACAATATCTTCAGGTTTTATTTTTTGAACAATACTTGAGGAGCTATTAACAATTGAGAGGCTAGTTTTATTTGTCTTTTGCATCGGTGAGGACGTAATTTCTATCACATCAGGCATATGGTGAGTTGGTTCTGATTTAACCTCTATAGTTATTGTCTCACTTTGTGTAACATTGGCAGGAACTGAAATCTTTGCTTTCTTTTTGTTAGTACTTGCATCTTCTATAAATTCTTCTTCTAAAACATGTTTTTTTAAATCAGTTTTACTATTATTATTAATATTCACATCTTTAAAGCTGTCTTTCCCAATGGTAACAGTGTCTATAGGTGTAGAAGTCTTCTTTGGTTTCAGTTTGTTCAACTCACTGATCTTATTAAAATTAGCAACACGTTTACTGAAATCAACCACATCTACGAAGCCAAATTTATTACTTGTGTTAGATAATTGATTCTTATTATTTTCATCAAATAAGTGACCTGAATATTGTTCATTTTCTACCTTTTTATGCAGCTCATTTTTTCCATTCTTGTTTTGTAAAAGATTATTAGCAAAGTTTATTAACTTCTTTGCCTCTTCAAAATAATCATATCTGTCATCAGACATCTTCCAAAACTTACACTGTACCAAATTGACAGGAGTCACACTTTCAATTGCTATACTTCTTGACTAGACTAGCGATACACCTCACCAAACCTTCTTATCTCATCACTATATTCAATATATTTATTACTATTTTGAAATTTCGCATCGCTGCATATTGGCATCTCTAAGCTTATGCCAGATATTTAGCACAGTTATAGATACTATATTTCACATCAATTTGAATTTATATATGTATGTAATTGTATTTATTGCATGATGTGTAGACCGAATTGGTGTTCTGTACCTCTATAATCGTATACAGAAAGAATTGGGTTAAAATTAATATTTTTGAAAGAATAAAGTTCTGTACTTTTTTCAATCAGTAGTAATGGGTTACAGTATAATGTAACTTGTGAAGTCACCCCTATAGACTTAATTGTATCGATTAATTCATGATATGAATCTGCAAATATGGTGGAAAACTTTCTCTTTTCTTTGTTATATCTTACAGTTGTTTCAAAACAGTTCTTTTTAATCTTGGATTCGTTGGCTAATGACAAAGTACCAACTTCGTTTTCTATATCACTATCTTCATCACTTTCCAAATCATCATTTATGTTTAGCTTGTCACATGAAATACCATTCCATTCACATAACGCATTTCTAGGTAGTTCAGACACTTTGACAATACATAAACATTCTTTTGGATCATCATTTTTATCCATCCAAAGATCTGATTCATACGCCATGTCTGAACAATATAATGACCAAGTTTTAGATACAACAGGGATCATAGAATCTGAAGTTATAAAACATGCTGATATTAGAGAGGTATTTGTTGATATAGTTTCTTTTATTGTTGAAAAATGACGTAGAGCAATTACACTTTGTAATAAAGGATTAGCTATAGACATTTCCATAGTGGCAGGAATTAAAGCTATTTGACCACTAATATAAGAAATTTTATTCATGTCTTTGGATTTCCAGATAGCTTGTGAATAAGGCCCTATGTTACATGGGGCCCAGTATGATCTACCTTGTACGTGTAACCCATTCTTAGCTTTGTTAATGATAACACCGTTGTCTAAAAGAGTAGGTTTGCTGGATAAATCAACGATAACAGAAAATTGTAAAGAACAGCCATCAGTTATAATACTAGAACCCACACAAGCTCTTGATGGAGGTAATGGACCGTACTTTTGAACATCAAAGAACTCATTATAAATTAAATTGATATTTCCAAAATCTTTCATGTCAGATAGATACAATGTTGTACTGATGACTTGAGATTGTGATAAATCTTTTTCTTTCAAAAATTCTTCGAGTTGCTCAAAGACATTTTTTGCTTGTTCTTCTATGCTTGTAAATGGGATAATTGGCAATATGTTTGATATATATAATAAATCATTAACTTGATTAATTGATAGAGGGATGGTAACTGTGTTTTTTGAGTTTTGAATATTCTTTTCAGAGATATCATCAGGTACTTCAATTTCTGACTGAACAACTTCTAAAAGAGTTTTCCATTTTTGGTCTAATACAGATGGTACAATGACTTCTTCTAAGCATGATTTGTATTTCTCGTCAGAGATCAATCTTCCTCTAAATTCTACATTCAATCTAGTATTGAAAACATCATTTGCTTTTTCAGATAAATCATCAACTTTAGATACTAACTCTAATTTACCTTTCTTAAAGAAAGGTGTATCTAATACCATGGTTTCAAATTCACCACCTTCCCCACAGATATGAACCTCATACATCGAATTAAGTTTCTTTAAAGTTGGAAGCACCTGAGGTAATGACTTTGCCAAATAAGTTTCATTCAAACCAACGGCTGCTACTTTAATCAACCTTGCATCTAGATTACAATCACTATCATCAGTTGGGTCTAATTTAGAAACAGAACACATTTCAGTCATAAGTTCCAATTGGTCTCTTTGCCATAGATAAGCCAATACCGTCAAACCAAGTCTATTACACACATCTTCAACTCTAGTACGTTGGTAAGATGATAATATAGCACCGACACTAACAGCTTCCAGATTGGGAATTGCTGATTTCACTTCTTTTAACAATTCTAATAAATCTTCAATTTCATCATCATCAGTCTTAATATAATTCAAATCAACATTCTTAGAACCTTTAGCTTTAATGGAGTGTCTAAATAAAGGAACCCCAGTACATTTTTCATATAATGAAACTATATCATGACCAACTGTTTGGAACATAAAACTATCCAATTCTTGTTGAGCTTCATCAACAGGATGAAGGTTAGCTAAGGCAACCAATTCATGCCCTTGTTTTAAACAATGAATAATATTATAACAGGAATCTTTCCCACCAGATACCAGAGCAACAAATTTCATCCTGTACTTGTATTCACACTGACAAATTCTTGATTACAATCGTCTAAATTCATCTCATCTCATCTCTCTTTAAATTCATAAATTTCAATAATTTTTCACTAAACTCACATAGTTAACCGAATATCAATATAGTATTAATAAACCCATTGGATAAAGTCAAATTATAGAGAGCACTAATATGTTTCATGATGCATGTATTCTATTATGTGTTATAAATGTAATATGTATGAATTAAATAGTATCTTATACAATCTATAATTGATATTCTTCAAAAGATTCTTGAAAAAAGAGTCTTTGACACTGCAGAGACTAATGGCCAGCCATTATCTGCTCTTACAGCATCGCCATTCTCTTGTAATCTTCTTAATAAATAATCTTTAGTCTCTAATGGTGGTCCCCAAGGTACATATTTGATGATGTTTCTCACGTTATGGTTATTAATCAAATCATAAGTGACATTATCAGCCATACCTAATAATTGACCTAAAGTGATATTGGATTTCCCATAAAGGGTACCACTGTTTTTCAATAAATTAGTAGCTAACATTTGTGAATTATAATTGTGAGAGGCAATTACTAAATGACCGTATTTGGAATTGGAACCATTTTTCAACATATCGTTAATTACATTAGTTAAAATGCTATCATAATTTTTATCAGTAGCGAATTTTGTTGAATGAATTACAGTATCACGGTTTGCTTCTGAATGAATATAAGCACCACGTACTAATTTTAAACCCAATTTATAACCATTTTTTTCAGCTAATTCATATTCCTTCCTCAATGAATTTTCTGAATCTGATAAGTATAATTGCCAAGTACCAATACAGGATATGATTGGGCTATCAATCTTATTGAATTTTTGGAATAAAATTCTTTGTAATTCGTAAACACCTTGAGTTTGTAAATCATACTTCTCAGCATCAATTGTAGAGACAAAAAATGGAGCAACTCTATCTGGATATTTTAATGATAGTTCCTTGTTCAAGTCGTAGATGGCTTGAGTAATTTTGGAACAATTTGAAATTAATTCGTTACGTTGGTTAATCCATGCAGGATTATTGAAATTCAACAAAACTTCATTTGGGTTTGAAACTAAAGCTGATGGTTTCAATGCAATATAACCAGGAGCAATAGAGTTTACGTCAGTAGTGGAATTAAATTGTCCAAGTAAATTTGGTTTCAAAACTTCATGAATCGATCTGATTGTTTCATCAACAATGTAATTAATATCAATGTTTTTATTACCTTCAGAATCTTCAATAGTTAATGAAAGCATCATATTTGAAATTCCACGATTTTGTAAAATTTCACCACATTTAACAACTTCTTTCATATCTGAACCACCACAGTACAATGAAGAAATCATTAATTTCATTAATGGGATTGGCACATAAGGGAACATTTTAATTGCCATATCTAAACTAAATTTCGTTGTTGTTACTAACCCAATACAACCTAGTGAAAACAGTTCAGAATTTGATAAAGTTTTCAAGTAATTTACAGAACTTGGTGGTTCTAAATTCTTCGGTTTCTCTTCATTTAAAAATGGAGAATTTATTAAATCCACAGAATTATTCATTGATGCAGTAGAATTTGTTGTAGAAGTTTGGGAAACATATGGACGAAATCTAATTCTTGAAATGGATTTCGTTTCCATTCTTAATAAGTTTACTCTAAGCAAAGTATTTTTCAAATACATTAATATATGTAAGTATATATATGTTTGTTTATATAAATTTATAGAGCATTATATAAAATATCAATATAGAAGTTAAGAATAATGATGATGATGATGATTAAATTGATAATTAAACCAACCAATTTATATACTTGTCCAAATCATCTCATCTCATCTCATCCATTTACTGTCGTTGAAATTTCTGATAAGAGATGATAACCTTCGGGACTCGATTCCGAGACGACCAACGCGTTTTCCCGATTCGAACCCAATATCACAGTTCAAAGAGCCTCGGAGAGCCAACCCCGGCGCCAAAAGCTAGTCAAGCGACCGAGGTTGCCGAACTTGCCGAGGAAGGGGAGAGAGAGAGGGGACGGAAATCCAACTCCCTAGTTCGGATCCGATTCTAACCTGAGTTGAATTTAACCGAGCCGAGTTTAACCGAGTCAAAAAAAAGTGATGAGTTTTTCTCGGATCCGAATTTCAAAATTGTATCCGGGGATCGAGCCCCGTGAGGTGTGCGGTGTGGTGACATTCACGTGATGGGATCAGCTGTTATCAAAAAGGAAGTTTACACCGACAGTGTGACCAGCACCCAAGGGACAGAGTGTCACATAATCACTGTCGTTACCAGTGTCAGAACTATTTGATAGCTGATAAATTGACTTATTATTGTTTAAGAAGTTTAGTAATGCTCTTTGGTACATTTGTGATTTCTTTATATCGCTGGATTCCATTATTGAGTTCTCCCAGTCGCATAATGAAAATTCTAAATCGTTGTTTATTCTGTCTAGAGTGTCGTCGTCGATGAATGTTGTTGAATTTTCTTGATTTTGTATCGGTACTGTCTTTCTCTTCTTTCTTGAACGTGTATTTTCTTCTTCTACTTCATCAAAGACTCTTTGTTGTTCAAAAATTGTCTTCAATAGTAATACCCAATTACTTAGATATTTCGTGTTTTGTTTAAAGTCAATTGGTTCTTCCACTAACAGTTTCGTAAGTATTGTATGATGTATCAGATTAGGAATCATTGTATTGGCAATTTCCTTAGTTTTAAATAATTTGGTACCATTATTTTGAGTATCATCGTATTTTAACTCGAATTTTTTGATAGTTTTCAATACAACTTCACCAAAAGTTGGTGCCATTTGATTCTCTTGTTTTAATAATTGTATAGCTTTGTAAACGTTTTCACGTTTTATTATATGCGGATTCTCATCACTATGGTTGATCACTAAATCTTGTGATGGTGCTGATGCATTAGATAAAGGAATACTTTTTTTTTCGATGTTTAATAGTATTGTGTTTCTAATTAATAATTTTGTATGATTAATGCAGCATTTTAATAAATAATTATAAGCATCTTGTGATACTGGTAATGCAATTTTACAAACTGGTTGCAATTCTTCGATATTAGTTCTAGAATACATCTGTAACCATCTGCTATTCCATTTAGGTAGCGATATAAGATTTGTATCCACATCAGAATCTGTAGAATATGCTATTTCAAAATCAGTATTCACTCTTTCACTTATTTTCTCTTCAAATTTAATGAAATGTTCATCCATTTCATATGCTATTGGTATATCAATTCTGTTCAATATTCCACCATGTTTCTTTGTATTCATTGCTTTCAATTCTTGTAAGTTTTTGTCGAGCACTTGGAAGTACACCAATATTTCATATTTGGACTTGTTAGGTAATTGTACAGACCATTCATCAAGTCTATGGATGGAGTAACGTGATAAACAATGGAAGAAAACTTGTTTCTCTTCACTGGACCAATATACACCTAACGTTTTGTCATGATCTTCCTCATCATAATCTCCATTAAGATAACTATCGTCACATTCTTCATCTTCAACGTCACTACCATTGTCCTCTACTCGTCTCACTTTACTCTTGATATGTATTTTAGATCCTCTCAATTCTAATCCATCGCTCCTATCAACACTCAGAAACTGTGTAACTTCATTGTTGAAAAGCTCAAAATAATCAGCTACCAGGTCTCGTTTCCTTTTGGAACCCATTGACTCTATTAGGCTATGCAATCCTATCAGGATACACTCACTCTTATGGCTTTATTTTAAATATATCGATGGTATCTCATCTCATTGCTGAAATATTTCATCGCTATTTAATATTGAAAAATTATTGAAATTTCAGAAATGTATGAATAAAGCACTAATTGTATATGAAGTTTAGTTGATTATGATCTATAAGAGTCCGTTATGGTGACTATGTTGCATTGTAGAGGTGTAACTAACCCGTTACTTAATGTTAATTTTTTAACAAAGTTTGGGTCTCGTTGTATAACCAACGTAGTCTCTGAAACAAAGACAAGAGGTAGAAAAATCAAACCTTCAAAAGATAATTTTGTTGTTTTAGATTTGAAACAAGCTGGTTTGCTGAAGAGAAGACACGTACCTGAACACTTCAATGCTGTTAATGATAGAAACTTATCGATATTGGAAGGTGTGGAGTTAGGTGCTGGAAGAAGAGGTAACAAAAATGATGTAACTTCAAATGTTAATGAGTCTAATGAAATACTAAGGGAAATTGAATCAAGAAGGAAGAAACTATTGGTCTTTGAAAGTTCTGTGTCTACTGATCAAGTAATCAAATCAATTGGTTTCCAGAATCCATCTATTAAAAATATGTCAAAGGAAAGGTATGATCAATTAGTAAATCTGTTAGATACTGCTTATACAGCTCCGCAATTAAAGGCATATACAAAACAGTTTTACAACAATGGGTTATCTAATTTAACTAAATCAAAAGTTATTGAAAGATTAATTAACGATTTTTGGAATTGTTCAATAAATAATAACATTAATGAAACTGAGGATTTAATTATTGAAAGAATTATCGATATTAGTACCCGTGATATGTATCTGTTATTGTTAACAAACAATGGTAAAATTTTACACAATCTGGCACGTATTGGTGCCACATTAGCTGTTGCATTAGATGAAAATAAAATTATTGTACGTTCTACTGGTGCTACTATTAAATATGTGGAAGTTTCATTAAATAAAATTTTACAAAATGTTCATAATGAAACTCTATCAATCAATGATATTATATCTTCACACACAGCTAAGGGAGCAAAATTAATGACATATAGTGATAAAAAAGAATTAATTTCATTAATACAAAAGGAAAATGGTTCTTTCTTCGAAAAGAGTTCGACTGATGAAGAGGCAGATGATGAATATATAATTTCGGCATTTGGTAGTAAAAGAGTGAGCGAATCGAAAAAATTATTACTTTGGGGTATTAAATACCAACCTCAATTAATTGAAAGGATTGAATATTGTGGTAATACGAATTTAGAATACAAAAAATATCCATTTACAAGATTTGAATGTTTAGACTGGATTAATAGAAATAAACAATGGTATAGAGAACAAACTGTTGTGAATACAAGAACATTTAATGATGAAGATACAAAGCAACCATCAAGTCTTTCAATTAATAAAACAAATCTGGAGAAGTATTATAAGTTTTTGAAAAATGGTGATTCCACTAATACTAATACCAACATGGTTAAACTATCATCCAAACTTCCATCTAATAAGACTATAAGTATTACATTGGGTCAAATTTTAAGAGAACATAACACCACCAATTCAAATGCTCATATATTCGAATCAAAAGTTCCTTTAATAACTAATAAACTATTAAGTCTTCCTCTTTATAATGATATGGCCACAAGGGATGACTTATATACAATAGATCAACATGATTATTATGTCCAATTAAAACTTATTCCTGATTTGAAAACGGTTACAGATTCTTCAGTAAATTTACCACCAATGGAAATTTGGTTGGAATTAGATGATCGTGATAATGCGATCCCTAGTTCAGTACAATGTATACTTCAAATGGAGCAACGTCGATTGCTGTTAGAAACAAGACATCTTTCTCATGATTATAGAGTTGATTATGATACTGTTGTCGAATTGACGGAAAACTTCGAAAGTAACCAAGAGACCTGGTTAGATAACCAACCTGGAATCAAAGACTTCTTAAAATCATCAAAATTATCATTTGGAGCAAATAATAAAGTAAGTTTACCTCCAAAAGTAATGATAAAACTACCAGTTGCTAAAGATGATGGTACTGTTGAACATATTGATGTCGAATATAATTACATTAATGCTAATTACCATAGAGTATTAAGACTGAATTATATGGACAAATACATGGTTCAGTTTTCAGATATCAATGGTGGTATTCGTGGTGGAAGGTACAGTCAAGTTGATTTTGTTAGTGAATGTACAGAATTTGAAGATCCGAAAGATCTTGCACGTTTCATAGATGATATCACAGCATTCTTTTGAATGTAATATTAATGAGAAACTTTAGTATATAAACAACCCTATATTTTACTTGTACATAGACAACCGAATCATAGATATAATAAAAGATATTTCAGTAATAATTAGAGAATCAAATTTATGCTTAAAATATATTATTTTGTTATTTATGACAGTTTTAATATTTATAAATATAGTATACAGATGTTATTATTTATATTCTGCCTAATTATTGTCTTCTAAATCTTCTTCGATTTCTAATTCATAATCAGCTTCTTCGACATTTTCACCCTTCTTAATTCTCATTAATTCAGTAATATCTACTGGTTCGCCTACTTCTTGTAATAATCTCTTGGTACCAGCGATAATTTCTTGAGAGATTTCATCATCACGATCACAGTTTTCGCCAACTTTAGCAGCAAAACTTAATGCAATACGAGCTTCTTTGATATAATCTGACAATTCTGGTAGAGAAGCATCCAAGGGCAGTTCTTCAAAATGTTCATTAAATTCGTATATGTTTTCAGGTGTTATGACTACAGAAGGATTGTTCATCTTGAACATCTGAAGTTTACAAAGCATGTAGTTAGCGAACCCTTCCAAATAGTAATTTTCTAAGTTATCTTCTTCAATATCTTTGATAGCATTAACGATGTTCAAAGAAATATCGTATAAACCCATTTCAATACACATTTTTGTTAATGATAATAATGGTTGTAATAATTCAATGTAGTCTCTGTGAGTAGTTAAATTATTTTCTTGTAATTGTTTTTCAATACTTTGTTTCTTTAATTCAAAAAATTTCCAAGCTTGAATAAAAGAATCAGAAGCATCAGAGTATCTTTGTTGAGAAATTCTAATGGAACCAAGCATAGCCCAAGATTCTGGGGATTCATTATCGGAAACCTCCATAGCTTTTTGAATTAATTCTTCACATTGAGATTCAGCATTTGGTTCCATACATAAGTCGGTCATCCAAATTTCAATCATAGACAATAAACCACCAATGACCTTGCTAATCTGCTCACTAGTTAAATTATCACCAGCAATTTGGGAAATGTTTTCAATACCTTGAAATAAAATCTTAACACCATCTTCACCACCTGTAATTTGACCTAAAGTAAAGAATTTTTCAGAGCCTCCCTGTTGTCCTTGAGGATCTAGTTCACAGGACTTGACCAACAATGGATACGCCTTTTCCACATTACCACTTTCCAAGTAACTATCAGCATACACTTGATTTAATTCAAGATTATTAGCATTTGTTGACTTTAAAGTTTTTCTCAATGGTTTTAAAATATTCAATGCTTCTTTAGCGTTGTTTTCAGCCAATGCTTCTCTAGCATTTTGGATAATACTTCCAATGTCACTCATTTAAATGTCTATATATTTCTCGATGGCCCTATGCACAATTTAGTACCAATTACTACCACTTTTCACTAATGTTCAATTGCTCATCTCATCTCATCTCATCTCATCTTAATAATCATCACTTTTTTCATCAAAACTTTTCAAAATTTAGCAATAGTGCAACGTACGTCGTGATGAGTATACGATCATATGATAGTTCTTATTAAATAATATATTATAAATGTTAATTAAAAGTTTAAAAAAACTGTTGAAATTGTCCAATTGTTGGCAATTGCAAATGCATTGTAGTAAAAAACTGTTGGTGACATCGGAAATGTACCTAGAAAGTTTATTGAAATTAAATTTGAGGGGAAACCTCTTAAAACAATTGACAGGATGAGGGTATATGCTAAAATTTCATGAATAATGTTAAATACTTAATTTTCTTCATCATCATCGTCTCTAGGGGCTGAGTATTCACCCAATGCTGCTAGACGTCTTATTCTTTCGATAGAAGTTTCAGATTCTTCTCCACTAGAGTAGTCATCTTCTGATTGATCAAAATCTTCTGATCTGGTGTAACTTTGACGTTCTTGAGGATTAAATCTTTCAATAGATTCATCATCTTCATCGTAATCATCATCATCATTTTCAGAGTCATAAATTTCACCAGTCTCTTCTGAATCATTTTCGTCTAATTCGTTTTCTTCATCCAAAATATCACGAATACCACCATGGCCATTTATTGATTTTGGAGCAGGAGTGTAATGTCTCATGTTCTTAGTTATCTTCACTTCCTCTAATTTAGGAGAAGTAGCAGAAGCACTTGAGCCTGTACGGTTTCTTATACCTAATTTTGATAATGTCTTTGAAATAACAGTTGGTGAATCATCTTCATTTTCATGTTGATTGATTCTGTAACGTCTTATAACTTCACCTTCTTCGTTTTCAATAATTAAAATATTACCAACTTTATATGCGTGGAACCTACTCTTATTTTGACCATCCGAAGGTGAGTTCTTAATAACCTTTGGAGATAATACTCTTTTCAAAGCATTCATACTATGATTGGAAGTATTACTTAATATTCTAGATAGTGTGTCACTATCATTCTTAATATTAGATTCTTCATCAGTTGGACCAGATTTCAAACTAATATGATCTAGTATTTCACCTTGTCTATTCTCGATGACTATATTATCTTGATCCAAATAAGCAACTTGAGGAATGCTTTCTATTTTCCTTAGTCTTTCTTCTTGTTCTTTTTCACTCAAAGTCATTGAATTCAATTCCAAAGATTGAATATCAGAATAATGTTCTTGGTTATGTTCGTTATTTTCAATGTCACCGGAAAATGTATCTTCATAGTATTTCTCTTGGTTATTTGGGGGAGCACTTTCTGAAGTTGTATCAATTCGTTGATCGCTCTTAAGACTTTGGCTACCATGAGCATCAAAAGTTTCAGATGAGGTTTCATTCAATTCTTCTTCAGTTGGTCTTGATGCACTTAATGCAAACGTACCAGCTAAAGCTTCCTTTTCTAATTGTAATCTTTCTCTACCCAAATCATTTAATTCATCATCATGTTGCTCAGGTTCATATATACCTAAGAATTGTTCTCTTCTCTTCTTTAATTTATTATGTCTCTTCTTTCTTCTTGATTCATGTTTCGTTTTCTTTCTGCTCATACCACCAGCATGTCTTACAGGGATACCTGTAGTTTCTACTGTATTTGTTCTAGTTATATCACCAGAAGTAGATTTCTTATTCATAGCAAGGGTATCAACACGTTGTAAGGAGAATGAACGACCTGTTGCATTTAGAGCAGGTAATCTCGACATCCAAGAAGTTCCCTTTCCTCCACCTCCTGTAGCATGAGTACTGAATGTTCTTGTCAATGTTATGGTATTTAAATGACGACCTAATGTAATAATAGCAACAGAAGAACCATGGACAGCAATTGATGTGACTACAAAGAAACATGTAATTGGCCAAACACATTGAATCAATTGCCAATGTGCGGTACCTTCTGGAGGAAGTTCAGCCAATGGAGTTTCTTCTTCTGAAACAGAAGCTTCTAATTCTGATCTTGCTAAAATAGCAGCAAAGATAGCACCAACACCAATTGGACCAAAATGACCAACAAATAGAGCTTCTCTCCAAGATTTGATATCGGGAATTAATTTTTGTAATACAACAACAGCAGGAATTCTACGTAAAAATAATACGATGATGGCTAAAAGAATCAATCTCCAAACATTTGTACCAAGTTGGCTGTTGTTAAAATCTTGCCATGGGATGATAGCACCGAAGTAAATAAAATAAGCAAAATTCAATAACAATTCAATAACAGTAGAAATCTTACTTTCTTCAGTAGCTTCCGCAAACCAACCATCCCAGGAAAATGCAGTACCTGCTGCAAATGATACTAATAAGTCATCAACACCTAAAATGGAACCAAACCCAGCACAACAGAAGGATAAGAAAATGTAAAAGGAAAGAAACGATTCACGATCGATAATACCTTTCTCTTTAGCGAATCTAATTGATCTTCTTCCCACGTATCCAATAAAGACACCCAGGACACAACCAAAGACACATTCATATAAAATTGTTATACAAATCCAATTCTTAACAATTTCACCACCCTCACCAGAGTGTAAAATTAAATTCAAAGATAAGAAAATGAATGGGAAAGCCATACCATCATTACAACCTGATTCCGCAGACAATAAATTTCTCAAATGCCCTGGAACTCTTTGAGCAAATTTACCAGAGACAACGGATTGTGCTAAGATAGGATCAGTAGCAGTAATACAAGCAGAAATCAATAACCCATCAGAAAAATTCAAACCTGGGATAATAATCCAGACAAAAAGACCGATAATCAACCAACCAACGGTCATAACAGGTAATAATAACATGGTGACGGATTTCCAATGTTTCCACATATATTTTCTTGGTAATTCAACAGCAACTGCAAAAATTTGTAAACATAACACAATACGAGTAATTTCAATGGTAATATAATCACTATTCCCCCAACTAACAGGGTTAAACCAGTCCAAACAATGCGGACCAACAATCAACCCATATATACAAGCCAACGTAGATTCACCAATGTATAATCGTTCTTTAATAAATAAAGAAACTAAAGAGAAAATAGCTGAAAATACACCAACTATCGCATAGGCAATATGAGGTTTTGTAGCCTCCAGTTGCTCCCAGACAGCCATCTCAAAACACTATATCGATCAATAACTGTAACCTACACTGAACAAATTAAGTTAGTACCTCTCAAAACCCATCTATAACTCTTTTAAAACCACAATTAACTGCTTAATATCACAATCTCATCTCTTCTTCAACCTCAAACTCATCAACGTCTTCGATGTCAAAAATAAAAATATTCGGTGTTCAAAGTAAAGCCGTGCCCCCATGCAGCCGGGTAACAAGGTGGTTTATAGTGGATTTTAACAGTAATACCAATGAATTAAACACTATTTACTTGATGATTCATTCAATTGAATTAGTCTATACAGTATATAAATGGAGTGTGTAGAATTAACGGTGATTGATTTTTTTTTTCACCGAGTCAATTAAAGTTTTCAGCTCCAAGAGACTATTTGGGATTTCATTTTGAGATTTGGTGCTGTTTTTGGTTTCGAGTATGTTCTCTGGAGTTGTATATGATTGCACTGGGGTTCTAGAGGTTGAGAAGTGACGTGGGTTTGGTCTCTCTTCTCTGTGGGCAGAGATGGTGGTTATAGTTGGAGTTTGGTTGTTGGTGGAGTAGGATCTATGGATTATGTTTCGACTGTGACTTGGTGTTCCTGGTGTTTTCACATCTGGTACACTGACAATTCTTTGGGTTTTCCTGAATTTTTGAGCCAGATGGGATGACACTCGTGGTGATGATCCAAGGTAGATGTCTGTGGTAGGTGTTGATGGAGTTCTAAATTTACCATTTTTAGCTTCAGAGAGTAATACTGGTAATTTCCTTTTCTTTAATCTTGGAGATGCAGCTAAATGATTTTGCAAATGTGCGTAGGTGTTACTATCACTGACTTCCCTAGCATGTTTTTCTCTTTCAGAGTTTAACATTTTTTTCATTTTTTCATCAATTCTCTTAGTGACATTTAATGATTGTTCTTGTTGATAAATACCAGCTAAAGATCTTCTTTGTTGCAAACTGTTATGGTATTTACCTCTTTCTGTTAAATTATATGAAAAATTATCAGCAACTTGAACCAAGCCTCTCTTCAATGATTCCTGTGGTGCTGATCCTATCATATTTGTCACAACAACATCATTAATAACACTGCTGAAATTTTTGGAAATTCTTACCAATTGTAAATATTTGGAAATCATATTATCATCTAATGGAGTTTCTGAAGAATCCCAGTAGACAATTAATATACTAAAGCAAACATTAGTGTTCAATGATATACCAGTTACTAGTTTGATTAATTCTTCACCATCTTGCTTCAATTTGTGCTCCAGATCAAAAATATTGGAATCAGTGACACCTGTGTTAAAAACTAACAGCTGCAAGTTATTGAAAAGAGAAGGATCAAAATTTTCATCCACACAACGAATTCTAGTGGAGACATCATGTTCATTAAAGGTCATAATACTTTTGCTATCTTCGAGACCAAATTTATTCAAAAGCCAAGTATTGGAAAGTGAAGACCAATTCTTACTATAAAGGAAAACATCAACAGGAGATGGATCATCCCTGGGACATTTATTTTTTATAATATCAAAATATAATTTTTTGATATCAAAGGGTTTCCAAACAACATTGTTCCGATCAACATTTGAATGAAACTTGTTTACCTCATTATTAACAGGAGAAAATGGAATATCTTTATTAACAGAAGATGATAGTGTAAACGATGATGATGGTGCTCTATTATTATTTGGAGTGTTCAAAAATGACTTCGAAGGTTTCCTGAAACCTGGAACTCCCAGTTGACGGCCAATACTTTTAATTTCTTCCCTGTTCTTTGCTTCCAACTCCCTTTGTTCCTTTTTGTTTTTATATAGTGTATTCCACTTTTTATAATACTTTTTAGTTAAATTTAATTGATAGTGAGAGTCAGCTTTAGATTGATTAAAGATGACATAAAATTTCTCATGCATAAATGCGTAGTACAATTCCTTTGTAAGAGAGTCTATTAATTTTGATCTTTTCTTCTCAGTATTTCTTCTTTGAGCAGATTGCTCAGCAACTATGTCCACATTAGAAACTTTGGTAGAAGAACCTATAGCATCTGTAGCTTTGTTATTAGGTATTGATGGTTTTAATAATGTTGGCTCTTCGTTCACTAATGAAGGTAACTTTGCTTTCTCTATCTTCGGAAGTGATAAGTTCTCGGAAGAAAATAGTTTTTTAGTTTCAACAGGTGCATGCACATTCATAGTATTAGTTTCTTCTGCTTTAAACAGTGATATTTGCTTCGCAGGAGTTGAAATCTCCAAAGATGGCATCTGAAACTGTGGAAGTTGAGGCTTTGATTTAGCTTCATGATTAAATGTTGGGATTTTATTCTTACTGTTAGGAATGCTACTATTTTCATTTTCTTTTTTAATTATTGCAGGTTCACTCTCTTTTGATGGAATTGCAGTTTGATTCTTTGTTGAAGCTTTGTTGGTATTAGAAAAGCTAAATGCTGGCTGAGAAGGTGTTGCTAACTTTGGTAAAGGAACGCTTGGTTCTTTTTTCATCAGTGGCATGCTTTGTACAGATTTAGCACTTGTAAATGGATTTTGAGTAGTAGTTACTCTATTCTGTGCAAGTTCTTGAGAGGTATTTTTAGTACCTTGTTGAGTATTGTTAACTTCTACTAGCTTTGTTTGAATGAATTCATCTCTATCAGGTATATCATCAAAGTTAGGTTTCCCACAATTAATAAAAAATGGATATGAATTTTGTAATAATTGATTATCAACGAAGTCAAGGTAACTATTTTTTAATGGTTGTGTCTCTGCCAATTTATGCGAATGATGAGTTAATGTTTTTATTTCAACACCATCTTCAGAAATATCTACAGAATAATATTCACAGAATTTGATAATTTCTTCTTCATTGTTAAACAACAGATTGTCTTTAAAATAGTTTAATGGAATTGCTTTATGTTTTTTGTTTAATGAAAGTGATAAAGCTTTAAATGCATAAAATCTTACATCATTGATGTAAGTCTCTAGAAATGAGTTCATCAAAAATGGAACTTTCCCAGATACCATTAATTCAAAATATCTTTTGTAGAAATTCATACAATTTTCAGTTCTAATAAAACCTCTCTCATAGAAACCTGAATTTGAAATAAGCTTTCTAAAACATAGAGCTAATTGAACCATGTCGTTTTGGAAAATATGAGCAGGTAATTCTTGAATATTTTTTTCATATTCTGGATCTCTAATTTTACTTAGTAAAGCATAAGCTCTAAATTCTGCCTCATTTGGACAAGTACCACCGTTAGCTCTAACATCGTCATAAATTTCGGATAAAGTAATCAACGATTTATGTAGCTGTTCTAACTCTTGTTGTAAAGAAAACTCAACACCAGATTTTACCATTACATGGATAATTAATAAGTGAATTCTAACAATACGTTCATTACAGTCAATAGCTTCTGGACCAGAATAATTTTGATATGTAAAGTCTTGTCTAATAGATCTCATTCTGTCCCAAATAAAACCTTCACTATCCGGTAGTGTATTCAATAAATCGTTTACTAAATAATCTAACGTTTTCACTAAAATATGTGGAGGTCTAACATCAGAAGGTAATGGAGGAGCTGAGGCAGCGGCAGGTCTCGCAAAAACTTTCAATGCTTTATTTACAGAAGCTTTTTTACTATTTGGGTCTTCCTTTTCATAAGAATAAACAGTATATTCGACATTTCTTCTTGCACGTTCAAAAATTGGACACATATCTTGACAAGTACCTTGGAAAATAATAGCTTCAGATAAATCCTTTGCAAAATCAGCTTTATCGACTAAACCCTTGTTTTCCATAATTTTTCTTTCAAAATCTCTCATTTTCTTTAAAGTTTCATAAAGTTCAGTAAGATCATCAATGCTATTTTCTAATTGGGACATTTTCTTTTGATTAGCATTATCCCAAGGATCTTGAACAAATGGTCTTTTTTTCAATTGTGGTTGTTGTTCAATTAAAAACTTTGGTATCTCTCTTTGGGTATGATTAATTCTTTGGAAATTCATATTTTCTGGATTTGAAACAAGTGAACCTAAAACTCTATCATGTTCAGGATTCGAACGATTCATTAACGATTTTTTTGGTACTGGTTTTGAAGTAGATTGTTTAGCAGCTCCATTCGATTTGTTGCTTTTATTGTTCCCATTAAAACCTTGCTTAAATGTGCCATTATTCTTATTTGGTCTATTCCTCTGTGGACCATTTGAACCATTATTATTAGACTGCTTATTACCATTAATATTATTACTTGAATTTAGGAAAATATTGAACCCATTAGAGGGCGCAACGTTTCCAAAAGAAGTGGTCATGACTATGCAAACGGCAGTCCCTGTTATAGCCTCCGCCAATGGTTGCTGCTATCACAAATGGCTTCAGTACTTCTCAATTGTTTTATTAATCTGTTCATTTATATCTTCTGCTTGTTCAAAACGGTTTCAAAGTTTTTGATATCAAAATATCCAAAAGCACGTGAAATCCACGTGATACGGTGGATTGAACTTACATTTATTGAATAAGATATACCAGTAGACACATCTTACTTATACCATACCGATGTACTACAATTTAACAATGTTATTATGAAAGTTTAGTTACTTTTCACTTGACATTTCTAACTTTTATTTACATTTTGTGAGCAATTTACTGAATTGTCATTTCTAATTACAAATATATAATTTGGTTACGTTAATGATTATGAATTTTTTAATATTTTATTTATTTATTTATATATAGTACACAGAAAAATGATATGCAGTGGACAATGCAAGTATTGGCAATGAGTACAGATCAATCATCATCAGAAAATTTTTTCTTAGTACCACCAGTTGCACTTTTCATGACAGCATCTCCGTTGTCGTCGACAGTAGAGTCTTCAACAGCAGCAGCGTTGCTGCTGCTATTGCTACCAGTGTTGTTTCTGACAGGAGCAGATGTGTGAATGGATGGAGGCAACCCTTTGAAATCCCTTTGCAATCTCTTCAATTGAGACAAAGCACTAGACAAATTCGCATCGACACTGTTCATACCAGCGGCAGCACCGCTGTCAACCCCGTCAACGTCCATCACAGCAGAACCACTGTCCATCATAAATGACTCTCTGTCCACGATAAACTTGTCTAAAAATTGTAAAACTTCATCCTTGGACACATGTTGTGGAACACCAGTGGAATGCACAACCACTGGAGTGTTCAAAGTGGTGGCAAAACTGCCACCGGCTCTTCTAGTACCTTTCATCATCCTGACTGACACCCCTGGCCACCTTGAAATCAACAAAACCAACGTGAAAACCCATCTCATCTATTCAGTTTATATAGTAATAACTTGCATTTTTTGGAAAAATTCTCAGCTCATCGCCAATTTTTGAAAAATTTTACTCGTGTAGGGTGATGTTGATGGTTAAACCCACTGCAATCACTGTAATAGTAGATTGTTTTATCATTCTAGAGGGTCAATTCTTATGGATAGTAGTTAATATAGTTGGTATTGTTAAGAATGGCGACTCTATTATGGTTCATTATGTATATTGGGGGCACTCACGTGTGTTTCACGTGGAAAGCACGTGAAACACACGTGTCCGCATTTTATAATTTCGTTAGAGGTGGCTTTTTGGAAAATTACAGTTTAAGTTAAGTTTATGATGATGAGAAGAGTGATAAAAGTGTGAAATTATGGTTATAATTGTGTTACAAGTAGTGCTTGTCAATTGATTAGACGTACTGGAGAAAGTGATATAGTGGTAAGATGGATTCGTTGTCAAAGAAAATCCAAAACTTGGGTATCCATGATTTCCGTAATGCCGGTAGATTTGTTCAAAATATGATAGTTCAATATGAACCTTATCAAATTGATATCAGAAGAGCTTCAAATACTGATTCTTGGGGGCCAACTCCTAAACATTTGGAGAAAGTCATGAGACACAGGTACACTGTCCCATTGTATATGATGACTGAATATACTTTGAAAAGATTAATTGATCATATTGCTCAAAGTCCAAAAAATTTATACGAAAAGGCAAGAAAGGAATATGTCAATTATGGTTCAGAATGGAGGGTTGTTATGAAATGTCTGTTGGTGCTTGAGTATTTGCTGTTGAATGTTTCCAATGGCGATGAATTGAACCAAGTTAAAAATTGTTTGATTAAACATAAACATATTTTATCCAAAGAAACTATGAATTACAAAATTCCATTTTCTAATGATGGTAAAATGGAAGTTCATGAAAGAGGTATAAGGAAAAAATGTGAATTGGTCTTACAATATCTAGATGATTCTGAATTCTTGGAAAGAGAAAGGAAAATTAGTCACAAAAAATCTTTAAAGGTTCAACAACAAGGTGAAACTGTCATTTATAATGCAAATTCCACTGATGATAACGTAGTGGTGGAAGATGATGATGGTGACCGTGAATTACAAGCTAAAGTTAATTATGAACATAGAAGGCATGTTTCATCAAATATTGATGAACAAAGAAGACAAAGAAGGGAAATTTTAAAGGAAAGAATTAAGAATAACCAAGAGCAAATAAGAAAAGTAAGTCAACCGGTACCCGATTTACTTGATTTTGATGATTTTACAGAACCTGCACCACAGCAACAACCACAACCAGAATCAAACAATACTGAAAGCATATCAAACATTCCAGCGAATGAAGAAGATGAAGATTTTGGTGATTTCCAAAGCGATACAATTGATACAAAACCAATTACAGCAG
The DNA here is from genome assembly GCA_030555675.1 of Vanderwaltozyma tropicalis. Taxonomy (NCBI): domain Eukaryota; kingdom Fungi; phylum Ascomycota; class Saccharomycetes; order Saccharomycetales; family Saccharomycetaceae; genus Vanderwaltozyma; species Vanderwaltozyma tropicalis. The sequence continues at coordinate 49,370 of JANIWO010000010.1, forward strand.
TTACTCAAGAAACTAAACCAACAACAAAATCTGATCCATTTGCTGATATTTTTAACAATTCAAAATCGTTAATTTAAGAACACGGTCTTTAATTTTGCACTTCATTTTAATGATTTGTTTTCGTATACTTTATACTATTATAGATTTAAATATATATGTTGATTATGATTGATATATAATTTATTACCAATTATATATATTAAATGGAACTTTTATTTAATGCATCTGTTACTTCTCCGATATCAGCCTTTTCAGCAGCATCAATAGCATCATCAGTAGTACCATCGACACCTTGCTCGAACATTTGCTTACCGGTTAATTTACCATTATGAGCTTCTAATCTTCTTAAATTATCTCTTTCATCCAATCCTAATTCTTTTCTAAACTTAGATCTCCATTCTAAATAAGATTCCTTAGTAACTTTTGTACCGTTAAATTTAGCTTGTTCCTCCTTTTCACGTTCCTCCATCTGTCTCTCATAATCCTTTTCCAACAATTGCAACTGTTCATGAAACCAAACCTCACAATTATCCTTTATAGTAGAAATCAGGGCAAAACACATTTGCATACCTAACAACATATCATTTTCTATTTGTTCTTCCAACAACACTTGCAATTCCGGAAGGTAACTCACCAGAGACAACCTGTCGGACAAGTTTTCCACTTTGCTCACCACAATATTACCATGCTCATCGAATTCAGTTTCATCATCTTCATCACTATCTTCAGCATCATCGGCTTCATTCAACACAACTTCTTGCGCTTCCATCTTAATCTCAGGAGCTTCATCAGGGTAGTTCTCAGGAAACTGGAAACGCACAACAATGGTATGCTCCTTGTTCATAAGAGCAGAGGAGTCCCCAACGGAATCCAATTCTAATTTTATACTAACTTCAAATTTAACATTTGGATATTCGCCATTCAAAATCTCCAGCTCATCCGGGTAGATAGACTCCAAGACTTCCAGCTCTTGCACTTGTTCCTCCTTATAGTCCATTCTCAACCCAATAGCACACCTGCACCCCCTTGCAACAAACACCAATGCCACTCCATCAATCCCACATCCACAACTCAGTCTTCTTATACAAATCTATCTATCCCATCCATATCATCCACCCATCGCAGTCCATCAGAGCCATTTTCATTTTTTCAAAATAATTTTTCAAAAAATGGAAATATTCCGGCCACGTGAAAGGCACGTGAAACACACATGACGCTCACGTGATCGGCTTGGTTATGATAATACCACTCATCTGGTCATAATAAACACTGATTCCTAAACAGCAACACAATGGCATTCTTTTCAAGTCGTTTGAACGCATTTTTACCAACTTAATGTTCGGGACACCCGCACACCACACCATGGCGAAATTGGGTGCCAACATGGAAATTGGGTGCTGCCAGCCTTTAAGCTTAGTGATAAGCCTTGTGAAGGCAAGTAAAGAGGTCTTTAGAGGTGTATAAGATGAGTAATGCACCTTAATGGGACCATGGCCCTTGGGGTTCTTGCCAGGAGGTATATAAGGTGGGGGCTGCACTGTCCATTTCTTGTATCTGTTGTATCTCTTTCATGTCTTGACTCTTGTGGACAAGATCTCTGTATACGCAACTGTCATGAACTATACGCAAAATTATTACAATACTTATAACAACAGTATGTTGGCTCAGGGAAATGCCTACCGTGGAGGCAGTGGCACGGCCACTGCCTCCACAGTGGCATCCTCTGTGTTTTCTGATGAGGATGAATCTTATCGTCAGAAACTGAGAGAAATTGAACAACATTATTTAAAGACCTTACTGGAAACTGATCATGGTCACGATGAGCCAATGTTTGAAGATGTCAGTGATTCTTCATCTGCACCATCCCCAAAGGCTCACTACAATTTTTTGAATGGGTTCGTCAAACATCATACTTCATTCAATAAACCAAATCATGCAGGTTCTATGGAAGTTGGGTTAAACTCTCTTTATACACATAATACAAACCAAAAACCTTTGACTTTGGAAAATTTACAGATGTTGGCCAAGACTCCAGTATCTACTCCACAAGTCAACCCTTTCCTAATACAAAAGACTACTAATGTACCTCCGGAGACTGCACCAGTGAACAAACAACTATACAAGACAGAACTGTGTGAAACTTTTACTACTAAAGGGTTTTGCAAATATGGTAGCAAGTGTCAATTTGCTCATGGGTTTAATGAATTAAATATGAAGGAACGTTCAAATAATTTCAGAACAAAACCTTGTATAAATTGGGAAAAATTAGGTTATTGTCCATATGGGAAGCGTTGTTGCTTCAAACATGGTAGTAATAGAGATATTGAGTTGTATGTTAAAGCTGGTACTTTAAAAACTCCATCAGCTGAAACTGAAGATGAAACTAAAAAACCAAGAAAGAAAAACTTACATAATAGAATCAAGAAATTACAAAAAATATCCTGGTAGATAGAATCTGGTATTCGTCAATATTATAAGCAATTCACTTAAATTATTACTATTTATTATTTATATATTTATTTATTTTTACTAATATGGAAATATTTATTTCATAACCTATTACAAAAATTAAACTCTTGAATGGTCTCTCAATTTTATAGCAACTTCATGAATCGTTTTCAACCATTTAATGAATGATTTGGAATCGTGATCATCAAGAGCCTCTTTCAAACCAGGCAAGGCAAAACCTTTATAGCCTGTGTCTCTTCCAGCAGCATACACTAAATGTTTAAACCATGGTCTGCCAGTTAATCCTTCTTCAACAATGAACAGTCTTTCCCAAAATAACAAACGAGTGTTGATCCCTTTAATTATTATGGAATACACAATTCTTTTCCATAATGGGAAATCTGCTGAATTTTCCCATTCATGTTGGTACTTAGTAGCATGTTCATCAAACTTTTCAGTATTCTCAATGATATCATTAAGCACAATATTCGTCTTCAAAATCAATTCTTGAATTGTAATGTCTTTTTTCCCATGTTTAGGAGAATGATGACACCCATGTCCAACAGATGTTCTCTTAGACAACCATTTTTCTGGAACTCTTTTAATCAACACCTGGTAGTATTCTTTTAAAGAGGTACCATAGTCAGCAAGCTTCAAATCAATTACTTTCTTACTAGATAATTTCAAAGCAACTAACCCTAAATATTTAGCAGCAGCTTGATGGTATTTGAAACCTGGATCCATCATTTCACTCATCCAAGTGAATGAATCAAAATTGGAATGATAGTGATACACTGGATCGTCTTTACCAGAATCAAAACCTAAATCGACAGATGGAATACCTAAATGTTCCAAAAAGACTGTATAATCAGAGCCACTTCCTAAAATACCAATCTTATCTTCAGGAGTTTTATAGAAATGATCATAAAGGCTTTGGCCCTCTTTAGAACCTGGATATTTAACTAACTTTAGGGCTTCAACCAAGACATGATTCAATGATGGTGATGCTTTCAAACCAAACTCAGTACCACCTACACTTACATCCATATTTAAGTAGGCATAACATCTCTTTTTTAATTCATCAGAGTATTTTTCACCATACTCAGTAGAACCCAATAAAGCATATTCCTCACCATCCCAAGAAGCAAATATAATAGTTCTTTCTGGCTTCCAACCTGCTTGAGTAAGCTTATGGAAACCACGAATAATTTCCAACATTGAAGAGCTACCACTGTTTGGGTCAGAAGCAGATCCAGACCATGCATCTCTATGGTTACCAATAATAATATGACCTTCGTGAGGATTTCTACCTTTCAGTTTACCATAAACATTGTATATTGGTCTGATATCGTATGACTGTTCGTTATACAAGTTAACAGAGTAGGATGGATTAGGACCTGTAAAGTATTTAAACTCAGATAAACCACCAACCCAAGCACCTTTAGACTTTTTGTTCATATCAACACCGTGACCATTCAACTTCTTTAAGATTGGTTGAATATCTTTAAATGAAACTGGTAAACTTGGAATCTTAGGAATCAAGTCATGAGGATCAACACGAGTAACATTGCCTTGAGAAGCATACCCTGGAGTAGTTGGATCACCTGGACTCTCTGACAAAAATTGAACAGAACCTCTTTGTACAGAAGAAGGGTTTCTAGCAGGTCCATCAGGATATGGCTTGTACCCATCTGCTTCTTTAAAATTATCATCACCAGGGTCTGAATAAATCAAAACACCAACACATCCGTTTTCCTGAGCAAATTTTACTTTCATACCTCTAAAAATCCTACCATATCTGACAATGGCAACCTTACCCTTGACATCAACCTCCAATTCTTTTAGCAATTTAAAATCTTCTTTACTACCGTAGTTAACGTAAACATACTGAGCTGTGACATTACCAGAAGCACTATAGCCATGGAACGTTGGAATCAAATTGTCACCAACAGTGTCTGAGTCCTTTTCCAACTCATCTTCCTTTAAACTAGCTTCAAATTCTACGTTTGACTTTTTATTAATTAATTTCAAAGCATGGTCAACAGGATAATTGAAATAGATATCGAAACTCTCTATTTCAGTTTCTAAACCATACTCTTGAAATTTTTCTGCAGTAAATGAAACCAACTCAGCACCAGTCCCAGCTAAATGTGGAATTGAAGTGTACTTCTTTGACCAATTACCAGCCAGATTATCGTCTAAGGCTGCCAAAAATTGATGCTCAAGTTCTTCCTGAGGTTTGTTCAGGAATAATGAACCATTTTTCAAATAAGAAGAATACTTTCCAGCATGATATATGGAAACTAAAAGCAAATAAATCACAAAAATTCTGGGAAAGAAAGTATGCTTTAACCTTTTTGAACGTGCCTTCTCTGAGGTTCCTTGTATAACCAATTCCTCATCTTCTAAATATTCGTATTTTTCCTTACTCATCACAAATAATGTATGAATTGTGGACAGTTTCAGCCAGTTACCAAAGAAATTAAAAAATAAAATACCCAAAAATTCTTATTGCAATTGTAAATGCTCTTTAAATACTTCCTGAATACAAAATAAAAGGTATAACCATCTCATCAACTTCAATATCCTTAAATATCATCACTTGATTATTCAAATTAAAGGTCGATTTATTTAATTTCGGACCTTTAAGACTCATACACACAGTGAGACATAGCATGCTTAATTGTGAAATTCACACAAATTATTTAGTTATATGTTGATACTTCTTTAACTATGGTTACATTGCTCATGTAAAGTTTATATATGCCTTGATAATATCGAGAGGATGATATGATATGGTTGTTGTTCAGCTTTTACGCAAGCATATACCTTGTAGGTCCGCCCATTCTTTAATCGTAGACTCATCGATGTTGTCTACAAATGGATTAACGTCTATCAATTGTAGAATCAAGTCTTCAATGGTCACTGGTTCAAACCTGTATATTTTCTCTAGTAGTCCCGGTAGTTCTTTTGCTAACGATGTTAGGTGTTCGTAAATTTCCTTTCTTTGTTCAGCTTGGCCTATTTCATCTGTTTCTAGTACTTGGGATGCTACCGTGAGTGCTGCTATCATTTGTGTCTTACTTTTCACAGGTTTCAAACCAATGGTTTTCATGCTTTCTCTTAGCTTTTGGACCGATTGGGATGCTATTATATTATTTGCCTCTGGTCCAGGTGAGGTAGGAGGTGTATAATCTGTAACACCAATCTCTAATATACATTGGTCTGCTAAATCATTCTTGTCATCTTCTGAATCTTCTACATCGACATCATACTTGTCGATTGTTTTTGTATATTTTGAAAAATCTACATTACTTTCTTGTAGTTCATGAAATTTTTGTTTGTCCATTTGATAAATAATTGTAGTAGGTTCAACAGTGTTGTTGGGTGATTTTACAGAAACATTTGTGTGCACCATGTTATGGCAACTTTGCATAGTAGCCGTTCTAGTTGCTGGTACTTGAATATCTTCTGGTAGTAGTACAGGTTCTTCAGGAACAAAATTGGTTTTAACTGGAGATATAAGTCTATTAACTGCTTTAAATGAACCTTGTGTCAGATCAATGACACCGTCAAAGGCATTCCCGTTAGCAGTAAAAAACTGTGTATCTGAACTCTCAATATCGGTATTAACAGCAGAGTCATCATCTTTTAGTACTTCCACTGCATTTTCTCCACTTGATCCTGATTCAGAGCCAATTGGAATTATTGTAGAAAATTCATCATCTGTACTGTCTGGTACTTCAAATACATGTATCTCATCATCTGAGTTAAGAATCACTTGTTTTGGTGCCATATCTGGTGTACTTTTGTCACCCATAGCTTGAGACAGTGACATAACTTTGACTCGATTATCCAGCTGCGTTCCTCTGGCGGGAAGTTTTCTAACATATTGGCTATCTTCTGTATAAATCTCTTCACGCATACTAGATAATGGAATTTGGGAAGCTTCCCACAGATTTTCATACTGTGTTTCTTGATTATCACCATAAATATAATGATAAACTTGTTTAACTTCTTTATGATCTGTCAAAGGGAATTTCTTTAGTATCAATTGGAAGATATGACTCCATTCTTCAGAATTATATGTATCATATGTTACTGGTTTTTTCTTATTACTTTTTTTAGGATTTTGATTCTTTTCAACTTCTCTTTGTACGTTAATAATATCTCTTACTTTATTATGTTTCCCAGACAGTAATTTTAGTATATTTTCTGCCCTTGATATTTCATAGTTCTCAATATTATGTTGTGATATATTTTTAATAGTTGTTTTGGAACTTTTCGTTTTAGATTTCTTAAAAGGTTTGACTACTTTTTTAATCTCCTTCTTTAATGATACTTTGCTTTCTTCATCTTCTTGAATATACTTGAAACCAGACAGTTTTGATCGCAGTTTATTTTCTTGTTCATATTCATCTAGTCTACCTTGGATTTGTGTGTTCATAAATATTGGTTCATCATCTTCCACTTTAAGTTCCTGAACAATTTTAGGTTCAACATCATCCTCTATATCATCAGTTCTATCCATTGGTACTTCTTCTGCATGTTCTTGATTTTCTCTATCAACTAAAATATCTTGATCTGTGATAATAGCATCAGGCTGGACAATAATTTCAGCTTCAACTTCAGTTTGTGATTTGGATATCTTAATAGACTCCTCATCATCAGACATCAGTGTACTGGGAATCTGAGTACCCATAACATCAACATCATCTTCCTCTAAGTCTAGATCATCGATGGGTTCCAACTTTTCTGAACCATCTCCCACATCAATTTGTTGTATCAGCTCCAGGTTTCTCTGTGCTTGTCTAAAATCCATCTCTAGAAAAACCTCAAAGATACTCTTGACAGTCTAAATTTTGAATACAGTACCTCTTTGGGGCTATTATCTATCAAAATCCATTACTCTTTTATTCATTCCAATCGCCATTTGAATATTGACATTTCTGATACTAATCGCGTTTTCCATAATAAAGCTTGTTTCCATCTATAAAGATCAAGATATTTACATAAAATGGAGTTAATATTGATTATATATGTGTTCTATTGAGGAATGGCCTCTGCTAATCTACATGCTACGTACAACGGTGGGGTTTATATAAATTTGGTGTCTAAATATACTTTATCAACAGCGGTACATTCATCCTCAGTGGCAATGCCTAATTGTATTAAATCACCCCAGAATAATAAAATTTTTTCTCTGCAGAAACCTAAATAATCGAAACTAGAAATATCAACACCTTCTGACTTCTCATCTTCGACTTCTTCATCTTCTTCAGTTTCATTTGTTGTTTTAATAATGTATTTATTACCACTTGGACCATCTTCTTTAATCTCTATTTCCTTCTTTTCACTTTCTAATTTACCACTTTGTAAAATAGCCCAGACACTCCAGAATAATTGAACAGAGGCTCTCCATCTGATTATAGAATTATAGCAAGCTCTTACCTCTTCATCGATTGAAGTTTGTGCACCACCTCTTAAATGAGAGATATAGGAATATAAGAAATTTAGTACTTGTTCCTTTGATGGGAAATCATTTGGATTACATTTGTATGGTTCAGCACAATTGTAATTGTGCATCCATTCACTTAGATGGTTTGCTAGATCGAATGCTGCTGGATTGGCACCCGCATATTCAAAATCAATAACGATTAATTTATTATCTTGTGACTGTTCTTCCTTTGGTGGATAAATAATTTCATCAATGGAAATATTAGAATTAATGGGGAACAGAGATGATAAAGAACTAGATGACTTGATAGTCTTTGGGGTTGATGCACCTGTTTTGGTAACAGGAGAACTAAATAGTAAGTTACCATATTGAGTGTCATTATGACAAAATACTAATTTCTCTTTTTGAGCCTTATTATTATTATCATTTTCCAACCATTCACCATATCTTTTAACAACGTCCTTAAATTTATCCCAACTTGGAGCTAAGATTACTTTTTGAACGTTAGTTTCATCGGATAACCATTCAGTACCATTTGTTTCAATATTTTTAATCCATTTATCAATTAATGTTAAACATGTAGCACCACCTTCTCTTTCAGATTTTAATAATGGAACACCAATATGAAGTTCCTTCATTCTACGAGCAATACGTTGAGAAGTTCTCCAATCTGTGACATCATCTTTAGTTAAAGTTTGAGAATTTTCCAAGAATTGTTCAAATCTACCATTTTCAAAACAACCATATAAAGATGGACCAATATGATGCATAGACAATCTAGCTAAAACTTGTAATTCATAATCTCTATCAATAATAGTGTCAATGTTAGGACCATAAACTCTTAGCAACAAAGAAGGTAACTTTGGATATTCAACTTTATAAATGATATTACTCATAGCACCAGTGATTTGAGTTAATTTCAATGAATTTCTTTGTAAAGGAGAAATATTATGTGAACCTTTCACATACCATTTTGGAATTTTTAAAGTTTGAGCAATGTTCAAGATATCTTCTTTGAAATAATCCTTAGGTAAAGAAGGATCCAAAGTAGCATTGACAAATGGTATATCAATTGACTCTATACCATTACTATTACCATTGCTTGATCCATCACTCTCTTGGCCTAATCTTAATTTCATCATGTTGGCAGACATAGATCCTTCAGAGCTTCTAGCACTGGAGTCGGATTCATCATCTGATTCAACATTGATAGTACGCATGGACCTTTGAGAACCCACTTGGATGGTTAAAGAAGTCTTGGTCTTACTAGAAGAACGAGAACGAGAACGTGAACGAGATTTTGGATAATTGATTGAATAACTTTTCACCACATCACTTCTGGATACCCGTTCTGATGACATCTTGTTAATATATTTTAAACTAGCAAATCACAGCACCAAACTATAACCACAATGCACCACTTTATGCACACTGGTTACAATCTATTGAAACTAAAACACAACAATTCCATTGAACAACCATTGTTCTTATCTTCCAATATCAAAATATTTCAAATTTCAGTGTATTAATCGTCCAAAACCTTGAAAATATCAAATTTGGTGGTGAAGATTGCCATTAAAAGCTGTTTCAAATCGAGTTCAAGCAATGGTTATAAGTGATACACATATGTAGAGAGTGGCACTGTCACACTGATGAACAGTACTTGTATACTTGTTTTTAAAGCTAAGAGATTGGTGGAGTTTAAGTACCTTTCTCGACGTGTTTACTGTAAGTTGTGAGTCGCGTTTTATATGTAGATATGTAGATGTGTATTTACTTTAGCAAGAAGTATGCAAGAGTAGGCATAGGTTGCTGAAACTGTTATTACACCTACACAATTTATAGTTAGAGTTTGCCCCTGGCTTTTGTAGTGCTCTTGTGGCCCAATAATGGTGAGGCTGTTGCTGATGCCCATAGTATTTAATTAGGCGAATGTATTTGAATTTCAATTTGAGTTACTATAGATGGCCTTGCAAAAAAGGTTAATATTAGCTTGGAAAAAGAGCCAAGCATTTCTATGGATTCTATTGCAGTCAACTACACATCGAGTAGTTCTAGTGAGAGTTGCAACGAGAGTTTTAGTGAGAGTTTTAGTGAGAGTTCTAGTGACATTGAGCAAAAACACGAGTTTCCACAACAAGAGACAGAATTGCCCAGCTTATCCACTGAGATTCTAGACAAGTTCCATATCCCTCCAAATATTACCAAGTATACCAACGAAATGCAGAATTTCCAGAAGGGTTTTTACAATTCGTTTATCTACATCGAATGGAGACCCACACAGTTGTACCGTCAACAGTTGCTCGCCAATATTAACATGCTTAACATGCCGTTCCAAAAGAAACACAACTTGGTCTTCCAGCCATTGAACATGAGCCCATTGGGGTCTCCTTTGCCCTTACACATATCTTTATCTCAGAACATTGCCTTCCAATCTGAATCACAACGTGAAATCATGCTGAAAAGCTTACAACAACGTATACTTACACAAAATGTACGGAAATTTCCCATAGAGTTTGAGAACACACCAGTGATACTCGCAAGCAAGTTAACCAAGTCTCTTTTCCTGACATTGACTGTCAAAGAGAAAGTACAGTCTCTTTTATTGAAACAAATTCAAGACTGCATACACGCATCGCTACTCGAAGTGTTTCCAGGGATCAACGTGAAACAGCTCTACGAACTGGAAACCACCAACTTACACATGTCCATTGCCCAAGTGACAGATGTTCCAGTACATGTATCCAACCAGTACCAAAATTCAGCAGTTGCACCATTTGAAAACTTCACACTTCCAAATTTCGAAGTTAACTCCATCAAATGTAACAGAAACAGAGAAGCACTGACAATACCGCTGTGCTAGCATCCCAATGATACTTCATAGGACTCACCAATACCCATAGATGTTTATTATTCAACAGATATTAGGTATATTCACTAAATATTAGGGCAGCTTCACGTGAAACGCACGTGATAGTCACGTGCGTTTCAATGTTTTTCCTAATTGGGCCATTTGTAAACAAACCGAACTGAAAAATTCATGAAAACTGTAAAGATTGAAGCTAAACCTGATGAATAATGTCAACATTGGATGGTCAGGGAGAGGTTGAATGAGATGTGTGGGATTGTGCTGATGTGTTTATAAAGCTTTCCAGTTATTGTGGTTTGTTTTCCCAAGTTTTAATCTTGAAATTCCCTTGTCAATTGAGAAGTTATAGCCTCAGAAAAGTGTAGGATAGATATAATTTGCTAGATAAAGAGAGAATAGATACCAATTGCTTATAAGTACGAAAACACAAATTGAAAATGGAAGCTAGACTTGATAGACCTTGGATGGCCAATCCTGCAGATATTTTAAACTCCGCCCTTTCTAATGGGCAACCATTAATGAATACTGGTGCAAGAGGTAAGAAGAAGTACCCTATTAGTATGGTCAACGATTTCATGGACAGTAAGCTTGATAAGGGTAGTATGAATGCTAATGCCATGTTGTCTCCGGAATATGAGAATTTGGATCTTTCCATGATGCCAACTCCAAGAGAGGAATATAGAGCTGATTTTATTGATAGCGATATTGCTAATATCGATTGGGATCAATTGAACTTGAATTTTTCTGTTGATCAGAAAAGTAACGTTCAGCAAAAGAGAGTTACTAGTGGTACTGCTATTTTTGGTTTCCCCAAACATGATAAAAATTTAAGATTACCAAGTAATTCAAAAACTGAATTTACTTCCACTGATGATCCTTTGAAAAATTTATTACTAAAGCAACAAGAAGAGCTAAGAGCTGCATTAGAACAACAACAGGAGGCAAATAGAAAACTAGAAGAAGAGTTGAGAAAAAATAAACTAAATCAAGAAAAACTTTATAATGAGTTAAATGGTAGTATGCCAACTGTTGCTTTTTCTAATATATTCAATGATATGGATCTGTACCAACAACAAGATATAGAAACCATGGAATCTAACACGATGCATGGTTCTCCATCTAAAAAAAATTCAAAGAATACTTTAAGATTCAACAATTCTAATATACAGAGTGAAGGTTCTAAACAAAGAAAATCCAGTACTATAATGAAGAAAATGGAAAATTTCTTTCAAGAATTAAATAATGATACCAAACAAAATGCTAATTTAGGTGTTCCTCATAAAGTTGATGAGAATATTATAACTTATGGTAATCAGTTGATTTCTCCAGCGATGTCAAACCATTTTAGTCCAATGCCAAACAACTTAGATGATCTTTCTGAATCTATTGTCTCTGAGCAGCAAGATATGTTCTGCTTCAACCCAAATGAATCATCTTTATCAATGGGGTTAGGATTGCACTCTGGTAGACATGCTTCTTTAGATGATCAATTATCAATCTCAAATTCAACACAAGCAAGTCCTGAAATCCATCGTAATTCAATCTCTACCAGTGGATTCGATAATCAAAAGGGTGCTTTCAATGATTTAATATTAACTCCAAGTTTGAGACCACCAACATCATATTCTGAAATGGATGAAATCGGAACTGAAGTTATTGGTCTAGGATTAGAAGGTGTTTACAATAAAAAGACTTCTTCATCTCCAATCTTGAAATCACAAGGTCAATTTGAAGGAAAGTCTCCTCAATTCCAATTGAATTTAATAAATTCAAATACCTCTGCAACTTCTAGCCCAGAAAAGATTACTAGAAAATTATCAACATTGCCTCGTGGGTCAATCGATATCTATGTTAAAGAGTTACCGGATAAACAATTTGAATGTCTCTACCCTGGATGTAATAAACAGTTCAAAAGAAGATACAATGTAAGATCACATATTCAAACCCATTTAGAAGATAGACCTTATAAATGTGACTTTGAAGAATGTGGTAAAAGTTTTGTAAGAAATCATGATTTGATTAGACATAAGAAATGTCATTCTGAAAAGTCTTATGCATGTCCATGTTCTAAAAAATTTAATCGTGAAGATGCTTTAATAGTTCATAGAAGTAGAATGATTTGTATTGGTGGTAAGAAATACGACAATGTTGTAATCAAAAGATCACCAAGAAAGCGTGGTAGACCAAAGAAGGACGGATCTGACAGTGTCAACAGTAGTCCTGTAAAGGCCTCTGTAACTAATGATAGTAATGGCTATGTGATGAAAAAAATCGAAGAACAAATCAGTAACAATGCAGTAACTGAAGATGGATTTAAGATACCACAACCAAAATTCAAGATCCCAACTAGTAATTTATTACTTTCACCAACATCTTCTACTGGATATGAAGATTGTTCTTCTCCTTTACAAAATACAGGTATGTTTGATATAGATATGTAATCGTTTTGAAATAGATAAATTAATCAGGAATTATTTAAAGATTATAAAAACATTAAATATGACTTTTATTTTTTATATGTTGGAAGTTGATATATATTACATTATGACTATTTTTATAAACTATTATGATAGTGTTCCGAAAACTCTCTTCTTTGCAAATTTATCTACTGTACTCTTTTGATCAAATTCATCTTCGAATTCGTAGTTATGCTTTAAATTCCATTGTTGTTTAATGAACTTCAAACCTTGAATATTGAAACCCAAATCATCTTCATTTGATTTTAATGCATTTCTTAAAGCATTTTTAACATTGTTGATTTGTTGTTTTAATGCTTCATTCTTTTGTGCTACTAATTCTTTGTGATTAGATTTGACAACAAAGAATAAATTCTTAGATATCAACGCTAAATAATTGTTCAACATTTGTTCATTTTTCATAGCAATATCAATGAATTTTAGGAATTTTAGAACATATGAAAATGGTAATACCAGAAGAGCATCTTCTAATTGTGATGGCTTAATCTTTGCTAAGGTATCCATTATATATTCTTCAGGTGTTTTATTAATAGCAATCAAGATTGCATTACCTTGAGGTTTGATTGGTTGCTCACCTGATGTCTTCTTTCTTTCCCATAGTTTCATTTCAGTTTGGTATTTTTCATTTGCTTCAATTTCAGAAATACCCATATCTAATGCTTCCATCAATTTTTCACCTGATTTTAATGATTCAATGGTTTGGTTACGTACACTGATGGAATCACCTTGGACATCTGATTTTTCGCCTACATCACCTCTAAAAGCATCATCACCAGCACCTTCTTCCAATGAGGTCAATAAAGTTTCTTCGTATTGTTCATCTAATTCCTTCTCTCTTTCTTCTTCCAAGAAAACTTCATCTTCTGTTTCTTCCCATACTCTTATACTGTGATCATGAGAAACAGAGACAACTTGATAACCACTGTTAGCGACAGCAAGGGCCCAAACTTCACTTTGATGAGCAGCCAATTTTTGAACACACTCAAATTTGTCACCATCCCAGTATTTTACAAGACCATCCTTAGAACAACTGAAGAAATTGTGAGATTCAGGTAAAAATTTGACATTCATAATAGAGTCTTGATGAGCAAATAGTGATTTATGACAATCACCGAAATCCAAACCCCAAATCTTAATATTTTTATCAGCTGAAGAGGTAATGATCATCTTAGAATCAAATGAAATATCAATAGATAAGACTGGTAACTTATGACCATACAAACTTAAGAAAAATTTCATGGAATCTAAAAAGAAAACCTTAACAGTATTATCCAATAGAGAAACTGCTAAAAATTTATCTTCTGGTGAAATTCTAACAGATAGAATATCGTCATTTAATTCCATAACAGTATCATGCGTCAGTTTCATAACTGGTCTATCCTTATCAGTAGTACCAGGAACTAAATCTTGTTCTACACTGAAATTCCAAAATTTAACAGTTTTATCAGCAGAACCTGTTACTAATCTTCTACCATCACTAGTGATATCTAAAGACCATATAGCAGCATCATGAGCTCCTTCTTTATTTTCTAATAAAGTAGATGATGCTAAATCAAATAATTGAAGTTCACCATCTCTAGTACCTACAACAACTAAAGTACCACCTGGTAAAAACTTACATGTCAAAGCATAACCACAGTCAAATGTTCTGATACAAGATTTTGTCTTTAAATTCCAGATCTTTAGCAAACCATTTGAAGCAGTCGCTAATAATTTATCATCATCACTGATATCAATAGAACGAACATCTGTTCTATGACCTTTTTGTTCAATTGTAAATAATCTATCTGGAGCTGGTTTTGTAGGATCTCTTTTTTCGTATGGAATAGAATAGTATTCGATAGTGTTACTAGCGGTGGTAACAATGAATTCCAATTTTGAACTAGTAACAGTGGTCCAAGCAACAGATTTAATTTTGTATTGTGATTTGATAACTTGGAAAGAATGCATGATAATAGAAATGTAAGAATCTTTAATATTTTGTTGAATTTCTTCATCAGTCATACCCTTTTCCTTTAATCTCTTTTCTCTTTTCTTTAAAGCCTTAGCAATTTCTTCTTCTTTTCTAATTCTGAATACTTCTGTAGTTTTATCAGCATTTTGGATATAGAAAAAAGTAACACCATCTGTGGAAGTAGCAAATTGAACGGATAAACCTCTTTGCTTACTTTGTTTATCATGAACACCTTTTTCAATCAACATAGAACCTGCATCTTTAGTTAAATCTAAACTCCAAATCTTAACTTGAGAGTCTGCACCTGTAGTGACTACTAAATCATCATGAACACCTAATGACCAACATTCACCAGTATGTGCAATATGAGTTTCAACACATTGCTGAGTTTTCAAATCCCAAATCTTGATCAACCCATCTTTGGAAGTACTGATCAACCAATCTTCATCATCGAACCAGAAACCAGTAATAGAATCCTTATGAGAACGTAATTTATAAAGACCTACTTCACTAACTAAATCCCACATAATAATGTTTGAATCTCTTGAACCGGAGACCAACCTAGTACCAGTGGAATCGAACTTCAAAATGGAAATAGCAGATTTGTGACCATTGAAAGTCAAAAGAACAGTCTTGGAGACTAAATCCCAGATCTTAATAACACCATCAGCATAACCAGCTGCAACCAAACTTGTCTCATCATGATATTGCAAATAAGTGACCTCCGCTGGCTTACTAGACTTGACGTCAACGGAACCAAATGGCAACCCATCAGAAAGACAGCTAGTCAACTCACCAGTCTTGATATCCCAGATGTTAATATTCTCTAAAGCACCAGTGATTACTTGACCTGGTCCACCATTTTTTTTATTCTCAGATGGTAACCAAACACAATTACTGTTTGTACTGATGGCACCAAAAACAGAAGCCTGCTCAAAACGCTGATACGACTTCACCATCTCAAATGCTACAATTTCCCTCTTCTAGAAACCTCCAAGAAACAAATATAACACTTCCAACCACCATAAACCATTAGAGATGAGTTGGTTTTATAGATGAGATGAGCTCTAAAATTTTTCACTTTTTCCTCTCTTCTCGAAGAGCGATGGGGTCACGTGTGGGCAGGTAATAAGGTATAAGATGGGTCAACAAGGTGGCATTACTAGATGATGGTTAACCCTAAGGGTACTTGTAAGGTTGGGTACTAGAGTGTATGTATTTATGCATCTATTGATGCCAATTTACTGTTCGAAAATAGCATGAAAATTGGGTAAGTGGGCATTGATTTCGGATGGGTTTTTCTTGTATTCAATTTATATGATTTATTTATATATATATGTGTGTTTATATCTTTCTTGTATCTTCCAAGTATTCGTAGTATTCGTCTATAATGTATGGCCATGGGTCTACTTGGTTGTAATTTTTAGCTAGGCCTTGCAAGGTAGGGTATTTTGTGAAGAACACCACCAGCATGTCCCAACAATCTCTAGTGATGACAGTTTTGTTTTCCTCTTGTAGGAATTGGTACCAGTTCTGCAATTGCGATGGGTCAACGTGGGTTGGGTACTGTGGGTCAAAGAATAAGCTCCAGTATTCCTTGGCTGTTTCTGTGGAAATGGTTTTAGCACCTTCGTCCACTATCAGATCAAATGAGTATTTATAGATCCGTGTAAAATATTCACGATCTTTATGCAAATTATCGTCCAAGTCTTTCATCACTAGTTGCATGTGATCCAACTGAGAACAACCTTGTTCGAACCAAGACAACAGAAACTGGTCTCTTTCAATGGGGACGTTCAAAGTCTTGCAATGCATCAGATCCGTAAGACAAAGAGTAACCAAATCCTCTAATGTATACCCTAGATCACTAATCAGGGCCATGAGACCCTCTACTTCAACCTTTGTCTTATCCTCTGAACTATACTTCTCGAAAAGGTCAACAAGCTCTTGAGGGTACCGAGCAGGCTGGAGTTCCGCTGTAAACCCACCAATTTCTTTGTCATAATAATCATTCAATGCATAATTTAAGTTCCAATTGTTCCCACTAAGGTACTTCTTGGCTATTTTCTTCTCACAACCTGTAAGAGATACAAACTCTTCAACTTCATTATCTCTCTGTGCCTGTATTAAAATTGTGTTAGTAAAAACGATTCAATTCATTTGAAACTTCACAAATCCACTCATACACATACCATTGTCACTATGCACCACTTTAGAGTCCAATCGTATGGTTACAAACACCAAATTACTCTCCGTTTGCCTTTTATAACACCAATATCTAAATATCAAAGAGATATTTCAACACGCTTGATTTATCTAATTAACACAAACCTTTATTGATACTTCAAAACACACAAGAAAGTGGACAGAAAGTGTGGATTGAACCCATTAAACTCTCCAATAAGAGGCTGCCTGATGAGTGTTGGTGAGCTGGAAACGATATTGAAAGATATCCAGCATGTTGTTTCTTTAAGTAACCCTCAAGTGGAAGACGAGCTAGATTCATTGCTAACTTGGTTGAATCCGAATGAACAAATGAGTAACCATCAGATGAAAGTTCCTACATTAAGGTTGAAAAATGGTATCAAGTTGCTTTTGGCTCCAGGGAGAGGTAATGATACGGAATTCCTTTATCAATTGCATTATTTATTGAGGCACTATTACATATATCAAGTGAAATTGCATTTCTTTTCCACTTTCGATTCAATTAAAACTTTTAAAGATATCCAAAGATTGGAAAAATATTATGAATTTCCTCTACGACACACTTACCTATTTACTAATAATCCAGAAGAATGGTTATTGGAACTTGATAGATTAAGACACTACTTAGTGAATAGAAATACTGACTTTAAAAAGTACATTGAAAAACGATTAAGATTCTTATTAAAAGAGGATGATTTCGATTTGGCTGAAGAGTTAATTAAATGGATAGATAGTGCAAATGGTACATTATCATCTGGTGATATTATTCTAGATGTCTTGGTCGAAAAAATATCACAGTTCAGTGAAGCCTATATGAGTAAGAATTGGAATCATAGATATTTAATAATGGAGACATATAATATATTTATTGAGAAATACTGGAAACAATATGCAGCATTGATGAACTGTGCTGAAGATGATCATGGGATCACGAATGTGGTATATAATTGTTTTGAGAAAGAGTTTTTAAAAATACGATCACAGGAAATTTTTGATATTTGTGTCTTATCATATCCAGAATCTAAACCAACTATAATGGAATTTAAAAATATTTTAGTAAAATCTGAATACGCTACTGATATTGTTGTTCGATTTTTATCGGAGTTTGAACTGAGAGTGTTGAACCCAAGTGTTACGACTGTTGATGCTTTACTTGCATACGTGAAAAGTGTCAAAAGTATTCTCACTTTGGATCCTACAGGCAGATACTTTCAATCATTCACAGCTTTTGTAAATCCATATTTACAAGAGAGATCTGATTTAGTTGTCGTACTGCTATATGCCATATTGGATCTAGAATCTGAGACTTTCCAAACTGAAATTCCCATTTCTTTTGATAAGAAATCATTGTATCAACTTTCTGAAGAATTAAGAGATCCTGAATTCGGTATTGAAGGTAAGATAAATACGTCTAAGAGAAAATCTGAAATCAATCCTTCTTCAATTGAAAACCAAAACACCGATGGTTCTTTATTATTGTACAAGCAAGTATTAGACCAATACTTGTCCTGGCAACCTGAAGCAACAAATTCTTCAACAAAACAAAATAAGAAATACAGTTTAGAAAAAAATCTTTTGGATATTTTATTGGATATATTTGAAAATAATGAAGTATTCATTTCAGAATTTTTAAAATTACTAACCAAAAAATTACTTACATTAAAGAGTTACAAATTGGACACTCGTTGGATGAGATGTCTAAAACTATTAAAGTATAAGTTTAATGGCAAGAACAATAATGATTCTGTCATATCAACTGATATAGGTAATGTTGGAAGTTCTGAATTTACCTCTATGAATAATATTGATGTTATGCTATGGGATATGAGAACAAGCGATGAGTTATCTGTGAAAATGCATAATATTAACGGCTTAGATAAAAGAATACAACCAAAAATTATTTCTTCATTATATTGGAATCAAGAAAAAGAGAAGCATGTTACAAATTCTCATATTCATATTGATCCACATCTTGCCACTGAATTGGAAAAATATGTTAAAGTATTTTCTCAATTTAAACCTGGGAGAACATTGCATCTAATCAAAGATCAAAGTATTGTTGAACTAGATTTCTCATTTGATGATGGTAGAACTGTAAAATGTGAGGCAACTTTTGAACAAAACAGTGTTATATCTGTGTTTCTGGTAAATCCATCGGAAGTGGGATTTCCTTTAACAGTTTTAGCTGAAAAGACTAAAATTGATACTGTACGTGTAAAACAGCTTTTAGACTATTGGATTGATAAAAAAATCCTATATTTCGATGGAATAAATTACAGAACTTTAGAATATATCGATCAACCAGAAATGATTGTTCAATCCATGAATCCTGCTGATAAGAGTAACTCTACGTATGGTGATTCTGAGAGTATCTCCAATGAGATCCCAATTGAACCCATTCAAAAAAACCCAAATGACCTTTCACAACAAATCCTAGAAAAAGTTTGGCCTTACATTAAGGGAATGTTAACTAATTTAGGTGGACTACAACTAGATAAAATCCATTCATTCTTGAAAGTAACTGTGCCCAATGAATTATCCTATAACTCCATCACTAAATCACAACTGGATGAGTTTCTGAGCACACTAGTCGATGATGACTTGATCGAATATCATTCTAATGGACTATACAAATTAGCGAATAAGACAACTGCTACAAACAAATAAAAATAGAAACAAATTACAATAAACCATAAACATATATGAGCGACCATTACTCTCATATCATGCCTATATCTAGCATACATATATCTATAAGTTCCAAGCCTATTTAATTTTAATTTCACATAAACATATTTGCATCATTACAAGACATAATTTACAGCAGAGAAAAGCTGCAAATCAAAGCAATACAAACCAACACCCACTAGCAACAACTACCAGACATGAGCTGCATCCACCATCACCAAAAACACCAATTTAATCCATCTTTTATCACAGTTGTGAGTTGGCTTTTGTAAGCCATTTTGAACTTCTCGCAACGAGGCATTTGTAATGATGAAAGACAATTTCCATATCAAATATGATTTGTAATGCAATGGTTAAAGTGATGAAGAGGTGGTATATTTGCCTGGAAGGATTGATTGTCAAGGTGGCAAACAGTTACTAAGCCATTAAAGTAACGATATCGAGTATTTTCATTGAATTATAGCGTTATTGCAAGCGAAATATCTTTGTTGAGACACAAGATGAGTAATTTAAGAGAAACGAATCCCACTGATCCCACGAACAGTAACAGTGACGGATCTGACAGTGGAACTGCCAATGGTAGTAATCCACCATCTGGAAGTAATGGGAATGATGGGAACGGACCATCTCAATCTAACTCAGGGACAGATACAGGTGCTTCCATAGATGCAACACAGCCTGCTCAACCAACAAGAAACATTACTGTATCAATCCAATATTCTTACTTCACACCAGGTAATTTTGGAGGTAATGTGATGAATACAGGTGGTCTTGAAGGTACACAGTTTAGTTTCCCTACTGGGCTAACATCAGATGGGGCAAGTACAACAGCTACAGGTACACCAACAACGGGTACACCAACAACGGGTACACCAACAGTACCAGGGATGCTTCCAGGAGGTACAGCTTCTTTAACTGCTGGTGGTCATCCTGATGGGGCTGTTGTGCTGTCTTTCAGGGATGTACCTTCATCCACTTCTCAAGAACGTTTAGAATCAATTATATCTATAGCTGCTGAATTAGCTATGCGTAGATTTAGCGATATTGCCCTTGCTAATAAAGGTATACCTAAGGAGGAGTTTGAGAAGCTACCTGTTTTAAAAGTATCAGAATTGCCAGCAGATTCAGACAAGACATGTAGTATATGTTATGATGATTTTGAAGATGAGCCTGAACCTGAGAAATCAAAAAAGAGACAAAGAGAAAATGATGATACAACTGATGATAAAGAAAATATTAAAAAGAAAAAGAAGACAAATGAACATGAAGGTACAGAACAGAATACAGACCCTGTACCTGAATCTCAACCAACTGCAACAGGACCAACTGTTCCTGATACTGTTGCTACTGAAAATGAGAATCCATCATATTTACACCCACCTGTACAAATTCCTTGTAAACATATTTTTGGTAGAGAATGTCTTTATAAATGGTCAAGGTCAGAAAACACTTGCCCCTTATGTAGAAAGGTCATTATTGAAATTACTCCTCAAACAAGAGCTCCAGCCGATAATACAAATGATACCAATGCTGATGCTTTTGAAAGAATAAGACAATTAATTTATAGTACAAATCCTGGTGATGCATTCAATCCTAATGACACTGCTATTCCAACCGCAAATAGTTTGCCAACAACTAATCCAACCGATGCAGCTCTTGCGAGAGATGGTGTTACTATATCAAGATCAGGTGTTGTATTTGTAAGACCAGGAAATTTAGGCGGTCCAAATGCAAATGCTACACAAACGCCAACTGTTTCGTCATTATTTGGAGCTGGTCCAACTCAAAGTGCAACCACCACCACTACGGATTCTACTAACCAGCCAACTAATGTGCCAATTGCAAGACCAACCGATAATAGAATCAACTGGGTACCTATTCCAATTACATTGATACAACTAAATCACGACAACATGTCACCACAAGGTGCTACATCTAGTACAACAACTAACCGTGTAACTGGAGCACCACAAGAAGCTGGCCCACCTGGTTTAACTCAAAGTGATAGAGTGAGAGCAATTCTTGATCACGTTTTCAACGTCACACAAGGGGCAAGAACTCCTACACCTGGCGAAGGAACACCTTCCCAAACTGCATCAGCAGGTCAAACTGCACCAGCATCTACTGAAAGCGCACCAGAACCAGAACCATCTCGTAGATCAAATTTCATTCAAAATATCTTGAGAATGGCAAACAGAGGTAGAAATAACAATGCCACAAATGCATCCAGCACTTCAACCACTGATCCATCCAGGCCAGAACCATTATTCAATTCTGGTGTTGCTAGTTATAGAAACAGAGATGGTCAAGTCTCTACATTCAATATCAACAGCGAACCAATACCGCAACCACCAGTACAAACCAATAACCAAGAACAAGATCAGGAGTCAGAACAAGATCAAACCAACGGACCAACTTCTACAAATGAAACAAACCATGGACCACAACAAGGTACTGAGCCAAATAACCATCCATGATAAAATTAAGTATTTCAATTAATCCTCCCAAGTGTTATACGAAAAATATATCACTGATATTTATATATTATCTAGTTTTACAATCTCCATACAATAATACACCTCATATACATAAACTATAGCATTATTCACATCATAAACAACAACAATCATCTTACTTTCACCATTAACATGTGGCTGCCAATGGGCATCTCTAGTTCTTAGATTTCGGCATCGCAGAATATATCTTCAAGGGAAGGTTTTAACATGATATTAAAGTGTAAAATGGATTTTAAAAGCTTTAATTTAGAGGTGATATTGTTGCATCAGCACATTGAATAGTTTTCTACAAGGTATTGAAAAGTGTTTATTTGATAATTCCATACAAATAGTTTTGGAATAAAGTTAAATATTGGTAAATTTTTACAAGTGAAAAATAATTTGATTTGCTAAATTTAAGAAATCAAAAAATAAAATTGAAATATAGTTGAGATGGTGCTGAATTTTTCAACACAAGGGTACAGTGGCTATAGTATACAATACTCTCCTTTTTTCGATAATAGGTTAGCAGTGGCCTCAGGGTCTAATTATGGCCTAGTTGGTAATGGGAAACTATTCATCTTAGACATTGATCCGCAAGGTAAAATGCATGAAGTCAATTCGTTTCTGACGCAAGACTGTCTTTTCGATATATGTTGGAATGAGCTCCATGAGAACCAAGTTTTAGTTGCTCAAGGGGATGGTTCTTTACGTTTATTTGATACAAAATTGTCAAAATATCCAATTGCTATCTTTAATGGTCATGAACGAGAAGTATTCAGCTGTAACTGGAACTTAGTGAGCAAACAATTGTTTGTTAGTAGTTCTTGGGATGGGACTGTCAAGATATGGTCCCCAACAAGAAAGGAAAGTTTACTGACTTTAAAATCCCTCGGCGTTGATAATTCAACATTGATAAATACACATTTTAACAATTCAAAGAATAATCCAAAAAATAGAGGTGCTATATCCGCTAATAAAGAATGTGTCTACCAAGCTCAATTTTCTCCACATGATGAGAACCTTGTAATGTGTGCATCAGGTAATTCATACATCACATTATTTGATCTAAGGCAACCTAATCATCCTTCCAGTCAACCAAAATTCCTAGCACATTCTGGACTAGAGGCGTTGACATGTGATTTCAACAAATACAGAACTACTACCATCGCCACAAGTGGTGTTGATAATGCCATTAGAATTTGGGACATCAGAATGTTAAGAAATCCAAACCCTACAACACACAGTGGCTCAAACCCATCTGCTACTTGCATTAATGAAATAAACCCTGCACATGATCTAGCTATACGTAAAGTAGCATGGTCACCTCATCACTCCAACATGTTGCTTTCAGTGTCTTACGATATGACATGCAGTGTCTGGAAAGATTTTAGCCACGATGGATCTCAACCTACACTGAAAACCAACAGCATTGACCCAGGAAGAGGTCTGATTAAAAAATTCCAAGGTCATTCAGAATTTGTGTTTGGGGGAGACTGGAGTTTGTGGGGCAGACCAGGCTTCATTGCTACTACAGGTTGGGATGGGAACGTCTTTATCTGGAACGCATTTGCAGGATAAGGCTATCACAACAACTGAAGTAGAAAGGGGGAAAGGGGACCTACATAGTCGTAAATCAACGCCAACGGCATAATCATGTATATAGCATATCCTATAATATAATAATTATCTGCTTCTAATATCCATTGGAAGGTTCCTCTATAAGAGTATTACTATCTTTAGGCACAAGTCCCGTGCACCGCACTATACATTTTTGAAAGCCATAATAATCACAGCTAAGCTTGAAATAAATTTAAATAAAGTCGATGACAAGTTTAAACAATTCTATTGAATCGAAAAATGTCAAGTTAGACTACCAAAGTGTCTAAACAGTCACGTATTGGGTACTGGTAGAGTATTTGTTTGGTATTTAGTGCGGTATTGGAAATGTCATTGCCATTGAGACCGTTAACTATTGATTCCAGTAGGAAAGTATTGGATGCGAAGCAGAAAAGGTTTGAATCAGATGTTGAATATTCTTTACAATATTTTGACAATGTCACTGAATGGGCAGATTACATTGCTAATTTGGGTAAATTATTAAAAGCTTTGCAAAGTTGGTCACCACAATTTCAAAATGTGAAATATAGCGTTCCATCACCTTACCAAGTTAGTAGAAGATTAACTTCTTCTCTTTCTCCAAACTTACCAGCAGGTGTGCATCAGAAAACTTTAGAAGTTTACACTTTCATATTTGAAAAGATTGGTCAAGATTCGCTTTCTGCTGAATGTAATATCTGGATTCCTGGTATATTGCCATTAATGGCCTATGCTTCAATGTCGGTGAAATCTCAATTGATTGAACTGTATGATAATTATTTAGTTCAATTGAATCAGGATGCATTGAAAATAGTTATCAGACCTTTGCTAGCGAGTTTATTGCCTGGTATTGATGATGATAGTAGTGAATTCCAACCTCATGTCTTCAAACTACTTGAAACTTTGAAGGAAAGATTAAATGACGATTCACTATTTTGGCAAACTTGTTTCTTAATTATTATCACAAGCAAAGAACATAGGTTAGGTGGTATCACATGGTTAGTAAGAAAGTTCCCATCTTTAAATGCAGTTCCTCACTTGATTAAGAAAGAAGAAGGTCATGATGATACTAACAATACCAAAATATTAGATAGAAAAGAAATTAGAGAAAAGGCATTGACAACTTTACTTCCGGGTACAGAAGACCTGATAACTCCAGAACCAGGTTTATTGGTTCGTGCATTGGTATGTTGTTTGAAAGAGGATAACGATTTGCTGATTAAAAGAGGTGTCCTGGATTTATTATTACAAAGAATACATTTGGATTCTCCAATAATAGAATCTATTATAAGCCCTAAAGATAAAAATTTATTATTACTAGCATGCTGCAACATTACATTAAACAAAGATATGTCATTAAATAGAAGAGTTTGGAATTGGTTGCTTGGCCCTTCAAGTAATACTTCAGCTACAAGAGCAACAAAAGCTAAGAATTCAGGGAATGAGGGTGATACAGCAGGAACTGAGGAAATTGATACTGGTAAATATTTTATCAATCATGGACTAGAGGGAATTTTAGTCTCTTTAAAATCTTTAATAGAATCTGAAGAATTAGTACCAACATGTTTCAAAATATGTATCTCAATTATGGATAGATGGGAAATTGGATCTTTAATCATTCCAGAAATGTTTTTGCCATTATTACTTGCTGCACATGAATTTAATAATAATAGTCAAATCATTGCATTAGCACGTTCCTTTTTCAATTCAGTTGAAACAAATATAATTTGGGGTAAGTGCTATACATATTTTATGGAATCTAGAGATTTTGAGTTTCTGGATTTCGTGCTAACAACATTCAACATAATCGATTATGATGAAATTGTTGTACAACATTTACCATTGATTTTCCTATCCTTAGTGTCTTTGCCAGAAAAAGACTGGACTGAACCCACATCAAAATCTAATTTGTATACAATCTCAAAACAACTGCTAACATTTATTCCTGATCGTGCATTTTTACCATTAGAAGTTTCAGAAGTTACAAATAATAAAAACGTTGACTACCTTGAGGTAATTGACAAAATTACTCAATATTATCAGTCTGTTGCTAGTATTAATATAAACCAAGAAAATAACAAGATTGTTGATATTACTTCAGTATTTAACTCTGAAGAATTAACAACCCTTATTGCCAATCGTGTAGGTGAATTGTTACGTCATAACATCCAAACAGATATGTATGTACCTGATATTGTCAATATATTTTTATCAATATTTGAGAAAATTCCAAAATACAATATTGAAAAAGATATTGATCAAGAAGACAAAGAAAATCAACAATTGATTAAGTTATTAAACGTGTCACTTAGTGATCATAACATAAAAAGTGAATCAGTTTATGCTATTACTGAATTGTACAGCAAACATCTGGTTTCAGGTATAACTTTGTTGACATCAATTAATGTTTTAAAACTGATAGTTCAAAATCTTTGGGGATGCTTATTAAAACCTCAAAAACAATTGGGCGCTATTAAATGCCTAGAAATGTTAGATATATATGTGCCTTCAGGATACATCGAGGAACAATTAGCACATTGTTTTATGAAAGAAAATGATATTTCAAATCAATGTTTTGTTATAGATCTACTTTGGAACCATTTGAATCAAGAATCCACTTTACTTAACAGATCTTTGGAGTTGCTTCTTGATGATTTATTTGATGAACAAAATACTCATTATCTATATATCTCCAAATGGATATTATCAATAAATAACTCTGGCACTATTAATAGATTGTTTGATCATATTATTAGACGTTTATCAAATTTTGACTTTTTACAGAGAAATCATTTAGATGAACTTGATGATTTGGATAAATTTACCTACAGAATACAAGTTTTGATAAATGTTTTGAAAACTAATAATGGTTTGGTCCTAGCAAACTTTTCTATTTTAACTACTGATATTGATATCGTAAAAATGGAGTCTTCTCAAGAAACTCAGACATATAAAATGTTGGTAAATTCTATTTTATTAAAGTTTCTAGAAATGAACAATAATATTCACGTTAGTAGTGTAAGAAGTTCATTAAATTTATTAGACACATTATTGGATGGTACTGAAGATAACTTCAAAACCATTGTCATTTTATTATTAGAAATGTCATCAACTTATATTTCTCAAGGAAGTGTAGAAGCAGAATCTATTGCTGTTTCTCTAGTTAATATAGTTTCCAAGGTTTTAAAACTTTCACATGAAAATGATATTAAACTTGATATTTTTGATGATAATGCTACTCATTTGAAATATCTGGATTATCTAGTTACAAGTGTTACAAACATGGAAGGTCCATTAATTGTTACAGCCTATGTTAATTTATTACTAGAAAGTACATCTTACTTTCAAAATTCCGTGTTCAGAATGATTTTACCACTAACTGGTTCTATTATCGGATGTATTGAGAAATTATATTTAAAAGAAAAAGAATCAGACAGACACTCACAATCAATTATTCTGATGTTAGAAGGTCTGGAAGAATTACTCTGTCTTACCTATAAAAGATTAACTCCTATAGAATCTGACGGATACTCTGGAGGAAGTGACTTTTTGCAATCGATGGTTTCTAATGTGTTTTTAAATGATAACACTTCCTCGATGGCTAAAATTCAAGGTGAACGTGATGTAATTCTACAATCTTTTAAGCAAGTTATTAAGTGTTGTGAACAAATATGGAGTTCAACATATAAATTATTGGAAAATAATAACAACAATGAGCATTCTGATTTAGCAACATTCAACTCACATATTCTAAAGTCAAAGACACTTCATTTAGCCAATACATTGTTTACTTTGGAACCTCTGGATACAGTAGAAAATATTATTAGTATCAGTGGTGATGATATTTCATGTTCTTTTATATATGCTTTGGATGAACAAAAATCAGGGTTAGTTATACCATATTTGTTTTATGATATTTCATTAAGATGTAATAAAAACTCATCTGTCCAGTTTTCTATTAACAAGAATACTACACGTATTACCAAGTTCGCTAGAAATGAAGGTAACAATAAATTAAAGACTAAGACAATTATCGATTTCCTTATAGAATATATAACCTCAACAGAAAAAATTGAAGTTGAGGAATTTTATCATGATTTTGTTACGTTTGTTAGAAATATTGCAGCAAACTATACACACTATGAAAATATTTGGTCTTCTATTCTAAAATTATATGCTGTTGTTTTCTTCAAATTAAGCAAGGTTGAATTTGGTGAACAAACTAACATTAAAAAAGAAGTAGCTGATATATTTTTAAAGTACCTACCTAATGCATTATCCTCTCTTCCAGATGCCAAAGAATCAGATAAACCAGATATTTATAAGAATCTTCAATACCTGTTGAAGAATCTTGTATTTATAGTTAATGAAGACACAGCAAGTGATAAGTACGCCAATGTCATATCAACTATTGTTTCAATTTCAATTCAACCATATTTTAAAAAACAATCATTTGAAAAAATTCCTTTTTTTGTTTTAAAACTTGCCCAAGATATATCAAAAATTGGTAGTAATAACAAGAATTGGAAATCTTTAATAAATGATATGTTCCAAGATGATAAGAAATTTGCTTCTATTAAGGATAACAAAACGGTTCAAAATATAATTTCTGAATGGTCTCAATATCCTGAAAACAAAACAAAATTAATTGGTGATTTATTACTTCAAGTAGATTCGAAAAATACGGGGTTAACTCCAGCTTTGATCTCATTTAATTCATGGAATGTTTCAGAAGTTGATATAAAATGTTTGAACTTATTGAGAATATCGTACCTGGTCATGTCTTGTGAAAAGGATATCTATATTTTTGATTTCCAACCACTAATATCATGTCTCTGTCAGTATTTGGTTACTAGTGAATCTAAATTGAAGAGTACCTGTTGGATTTTATTAAGAACTTTATTATTAAAATTCACTTACATTCATTTTAATGATTATTGGTCTATGATTTCTTATTGTTTGCAAACTAATTTACAAGAGTTTTATGAATGTTTACAAATTCAAGGTACCGTAGATTCTGATAATGTATTGCAAATGTCTAAAACTTTAGACTTACTATTAACATTAAATTATGATGGTTTTAGTGCTACTAATGAATGGATTTTCATTATTGATACAATCAATTGTATTGCCAAGACTGGCCCATATATGTCTTTAATTGATAAAATCTCTGATAGCAAAGAATATGTCAGCTCCCAAACTAATAATGTTATGTCGGTAGCAGTTGGTAAATCAGCTATTCCTTTATTATATGGTGTTCATGAAATTGAAAACCATTCACAATTAAGAAGTTTCTTCCAAAAGTTAAGTTATATGCATTATGAAACTATCTATAACTTAAAGGAAATTGACTTTGCTGTCAGTGAAGAAGATTTAATGAAGGATATATTTTCGCAATAATTTAAATTATTTTTACTTTTATTTTAGGAAATTATATATATATGTACATAATATACAAATGAACAATTACAGATTATCATTTAAGTTCTTGAAAAACGGTATACACTCAAGACTTCCCAACCTGCCTTTCTATGTTCAACCAGTTCAAACTTCCAGCCATGTTTTTCTAACATTTCTCTTGCCACATCTTCAGGTTTGTTTTGAGCACAAAATAAAATATATGCAACACCATTTGGTGATAAAATGTTATCCAAATCATCCAACACTTTTTGAGTGACCACCATACCATCTTTCCCACCTTCCAACGCCAAATCTAGCCATTGATGGATCTGATCTTTGCTCTCTGGGATATCAGGTACTTGCTCTGCAGGCACATATGGAGGGTTGAACACCAGCACGTCAACTTCCTTATATCTTAAACTTGTGTTTAAATCACTTTGAATTGGTTCTAGTACACACTTGCCACAGTCATTTCTTTGTGCAGTGTCTAACGTAGTCTCTATTGCCCATGGGTTAACATCCAATGCCATGTAAATGGATTGCCCTTTGTTGGGTATACCATTCTGCATCATGAATGTAGTGACAACACCAGTACCAGGACCTAACTCACATACAACAGCAAGTTTATTGCTAAATCTTTCCATCATAAAGGTTTGATCAGACTCCAAGGCATCTAGCAACAGGAAAGTGTCCTCACTAGGCTCATAAACTTTCTCGTAATCACACTTGACATATGGTGTGGGCAACATAATAGCCAATGCCTCAATTGGTGGTGAATTACATCTTTAACAACACAAGTTTCATTCAAATTAAGTAGCTCATCGACTGAAACTTTTCAATCAAAGCGTATTAAGATATAAATTTCAAATATTGCACTATTCAAAATACTTACCATGCAGCTTCCAATAGAGGCTATAAGTAATATAGAGAACCAAGAGAAGCCATCAGCAAGTCTATATCAAGAATAAGAATCAACAGCAATGATTGTTAAAGTCAAGACGTTAACCGGTAAGGAAATTGCAGTTGAATTAGATAGCAATGATCAAGTTTACCACATCAAAGAGCTATTAGAAGAAAAGGAAGGTATTCCTCCATCTCAACAAAGACTGATATTCCAAGGTAAGCAAATGTATGTGTTCCTATGTTTTCCACTAGTTTTTATTTGAATTGAATTGACAATATATACTAACAACGTTTTGGGCATGATCACTACTCGAATCTGCCCTGGTCCCACAGTGCTGACGACCAAACCGTTCAGTCGGCTAAACTAACAGACGGTATGCAACTGCATCTAGTGCTAACCTTAAGAGGTGGTAAGTTGTAGCCATCCACAGCTACTATGTATATATATACAAGATTTTTTTACCTTTATTAAGTCTTATGAATATTTTGGCACGTTGTCTCAGAATGGGTTCTCAAGGTATTACAATTCTGAGAAATGGGTAGAGACCCAGCTGTACCATCCTAGACTACATCATCCAGTTCGTAGAACGTATATACTTGTTTTTAGAGAATAAATCTACACTTT
The DNA here is from genome assembly GCA_030555675.1 of Vanderwaltozyma tropicalis. Classification (NCBI taxonomy): domain Eukaryota; kingdom Fungi; phylum Ascomycota; class Saccharomycetes; order Saccharomycetales; family Saccharomycetaceae; genus Vanderwaltozyma; species Vanderwaltozyma tropicalis. Next base: position 80,491 of record JANIWO010000010.1, read on the forward strand.
CTTTGCTTTTATTGTTTCAATATCACTTTATAAGCTATAATTTTTCAATTTGAGATGCGATGTGAAATTTGATATAAGAATTATTCACCATTTAAAGAGGTTTACCAGTGCTGATAAGAAGCATTGAGAGGTCTACAAGAGCAATGGCCATGGATTCTAGTGACCAGATATCTGCAGAGCAGATTCTGAAAGAGGTGTACGAGAAAAGAAAACAGCCCAAGGCCTCTGTGAAAGTTGATATTCTTGATTTGGAAGAATTGAAAGATCTTCAAAGAAGGAAAAGAACAGAGTATGAGACGTATTTGAAGAGGAATAGGCTAGATATGGGCCAGTGGATACGATATGCTTTGTTTGAAGTGGAGCAGAAAGATTTAAGACGGGCAAGATCTATTTTTGAAAGAGCACTATCAGTGGATAATTCATATATTCCATTATGGATTCGTTACATTGATGTGGAATTAAAGAATAAATATATTAACCATGCAAGAAACTTATTGAATACTGCAGTTAATACCCTTCCCCGTGTGGATAAACTATGGTATAAATACTTGATTGTAGAAGAATCTTTGGGGAACTTTGAAATTGTAAGGTCATTGTTTGTCAAATGGATATCTTTAGAACCAAACACTAATGCATGGGATTCATTTGTTGATTTTGAAATAAGACAAGAAAATTGGGATAATGTAAGGGATGTTTATACTAGATATGTAATGGTGCATCCATATTTTAAGATTTGGTTGAAATGGGTTACTTTTGAATCAAAATACGGTGATGTTGAAAGTGTTAGAAAAGTTTATTCATTTGCTCTAGATACATTAGTTTCTTATTCTGAAAACACTGAAGAATTTACAAATGATGTGATAGAGATAGTCATTTCATTTGCCAACTGGGAAGCTTTGCAGGAAGAATATGAAAGAGCTAGAACACTGTATTCAGTATCATCCAAGAAATGGCCTGATAATGAGGAACTTAAAAACAGTATGGTACAGTTTGAAAAAACTTTTGGTGATATATCAACTTTAGAGAATAGTGTAATATTGAAGAGAAAAAGAAAGTATTTGGAGCATTTGAAAAATTCCCCTACAGATTACGATACATGGTGGTTATATCTAGATCTTATTGAAGAAAATTTTAGTCAAGAATTTCAAAGTGCTTTGGAAGAGTCAATCACAGATAATAAGCCTGGTGATAATGTCAAATCCATTGCATGGGAAAGATATATATGTATATGGATAAGGTGTTTGACATTCCTTGAACTTCAAACAAATGATATCGAACATTGTAGAAATCTTTACAAAAAATTAATCTTCGATATAATTCCACATAAAACTTTTACCTTTCCTGAAGTTTGGATTTTATTTGCTAAATTTGAAATTAGACAAAACGATATAACAGCAGCAAGAAAAATATTTGGTAGGTCGTTAGGTATTTGTCCCACTGATGTAGTTTTCCGTGCTTACATCGAGATAGAGATAAAGTTAAAAGAATTTGATAGGACAAGAAAAATATATGAAAAATTTATTGAACATAACTCCTCTGATCCAGAGCTATGGATCGAGTATGCAGAACTGGAAGAGAACCTTGGTGATGAAGATAGAGCAAGGGGTGTCTATACAATTGCTCTCAAACCTGATGTTGATAGTTTATCATATGATTCCAAACTAAAGATTCTAAAGAGATTTATTACTTTTGAAACTGAATCTGAAAACTATAACAATGCTAGACAAGTGTATGAATTATATTTAAATCTTTCAAACTACTCGCCAAAAGTATGGATCGAATTTGCTATGTACGAAGGATCGACTCCTACTGATGAACAAATGCAAATTTTACAAGAACAGATGGAAGAAGATGAAGACAGTGAAGATAACGAATTTGAATTTGAAGTTACCGAAGAAAATACTAATAGAGCTAGAGAACTTTTTGAAAGAGGTATCAAATATTTTAAAGGAAAACAAGACAAAGATAATAGAATTGTTATGTTAAAAGCATTAATGAATTTTGAAAAATTGCATGGTAATGATGAAAAAATTGAAAACATTTCCAAGAGAATGCCTACAGTTATCAAGAAAAAAACTTTTGAAGATGGTATTGAGAAAGAATATGTAGATTTTTTATTCCCTGATGATTCTACTTCTAAGCCAAACGTTTCCAAAATATTAGCTTTAGCTAAAAAATGGGATCAAGAACAAAAAAACAAAAATGCATTTACTTAAATCTATAATTATATAGTATGGAATAGTTCATAAAATAATATATATATATATTTATTAATATTGATTGTAACACTGATTTATTCATTGAAGTCATTTGAAGTAATCTAAAGACCTGGTGGACCATTTAAGCCAGGAGGTAGTTCCAGAGCATTACTACTATTATTATCAGTTAATCCAGGTGGAGCGGTTAATTCTGGCGGTACAGATAAACCAGGTGGTGCCTCTAATCCCGGAGGTAATAGCATTTGTGATAAACCAGGTGGTAAAGATGTCAATGAATTTTGAGTGGATGATACACTAGATGCATAAATTTGATCACTAGATTCGGTAGGAGTATTCTGAGGGATATTTAGGTTTGGTGTATTTTGATGACCTGTATCTGAAAAACTACTAGTAGTACCGCTGGACATTGGAGCGTATGCTGGAGGGAATGGTATTTCATTATCAATATTTGTTGCTCTAGCATTTCTAGATCTGTATTCAGATATAGGATGTACTTGGTTATATGAACTCTCTTGAATGTTATTATAATCCGAGTATTGTTGATTGATATTTCTTCTCTTCCACTCTGGTTGGTTATAACCTGAATCTTCATTATTATAACGTTTATATCCACTATTGTAACCATTTTGTTGTTGTATCGTAATATGATTCATACCACCACCCATTGTACAATCTCTAGTAGCATGGCCTGGTTGACCACATCTACTACATATGATTTTTGATGCATATGATTCTTTTTCTGGACATTCAAATCTTTTGTGACCTTCCAAACCACATAGTTGACATGGTCTATTATCTTCTCTTAGGGTACCATTTAACTCTGCTAATTCACGTAATTGACCTCTTTTCAAATCATTTTGACCTTCTGGAGATGTGACAGCTTTGATAACAATGTTTTCACAAACTTTTAAACCTTTTTGAACTTTTTCTTCAGTATCAGCTATGATTAAACAATGTAATGGATCAGAGAAATTCATAGCACCTTGCGGTAGATCACTAGCATTCTTACCTTCTTTAACAGAGCCACGACCTCTAATAGCGATCTTACATTGAGAGTCTTCTTGCAACTGCTTTAATGTACGCCCACGAGGACCCAACATCAATCCTACGAAATTAATATCAGGATATTGCTGTACTGGAATATAATATTTATCTTGAAAATTTGTTGGTCTTTTATAATCTTCAGGAGCAACAAAATGTGGAATTATTTTCAAAGCAATTTCCACTAATCTATGCCTTTCTTCCTCTAGTTTCCTCTTGTATCGTTGTTCTCTTGTATTTGTTCTTTTACCACGGTTGTCATAAGATGGAGGTGGTGATGGCGACCTATTCTTACGTTCTGGTCTATTAAAATCTTTCATACGTAGCTTGGATGTAATTTCTTGAATTCTAAACATTGTCTGGTAAGCATTCATCTGTTCATGTGTCAAAATACCAGTAATATTAGTTGGCAAATGATTAAATTTACTCATATTATTCTGAGCAGCTGAACAACCCCAAAGGGCTTCGTTCACACGCTCAGTTTTCCTTCCTCTTTCTTCCCCAGCAGCCATAACAATCACTAGTCTCTCTTAGAGCACAAATTTGAGTATATTGATCCAAGAATAAACCATTAAATCAACAGTTCAACTCATCTTAATCGATTCCATCTCTTTAATATCTATTCAGCTAAGAGCATTGCACATTTTCCAGATGTTAAAAATGTTCGTCAGATGTGATAATAATACCATATTATAGGAAGAATCTATCTATAAATGTAATGATATACTACTTATATACTTGAATATGCTTGCTGAATCTATTAAATGTTTTTGGTGGATAGGATGGATCGGCTATATCTTTGCCAACATGTCTACAACAGCTTTTTTAACGGTGTCATAAAGTTCAGAAGGTGGACCATCGACAATTGTTTCACCGTCACTAATTTTTCTTACAGAAACTTGACCATCTATGACCAGTGTACCTTCACCTTTAAATTCAGCAACGTGCCTTAGGTCTGTTAGCTTCCTCTTTACCTCGGCCAATCTTATATCACCAATAGATAGAGAAATACCAGTGTGTACTTTTGAACCATTAGCCATTGGCTTCAGTATTAATTTAGTTCTGTATGATTCATCTTCGGTATCTTGCTTGGCATTTTGAGTCTTTTCCTTTATCAAACGACCAATCACATGAGCAACAGTATGACCATCACCAATACGTTGCCATCTTAACATTTGATCCAGTTCAGGATCAATTGAAATGTCCAATGCTTTAATGGTAGTACTGAATTCCATATCGGTATTCATTGGCATTTCAATAATTTCAATCTCTCTTTTTGTAAATGCAGTTATGACATTCTTATTTTGAATACCTTTTGGTCCCAATAAAATCATTTTCTTTGGTTTAAATGATGGCCAAATAACAGAAGCAGATCTTTGGTCTACTAAACTATCCAAATTCATATAAACTAAAGAACATTTAATATTAACATCATGATTTAGTATGGTTCTCTTAGATGGATTCTTGGTAGTATCCAGATATTCTATATTATCAAAGGATATTTGATTATCATTTTGTTCATTACTACGATCACCTCTACGTGTTCTCTTGGTAGTTTTTTGAGGATTGGTAACATCATATGGGTCATCATCATCATTATTAGCTTCAGATGCTGTTCTCTTTGGGTTTTCATTTTCTATAACTACTTCTTGAGGGATAAACATATTGAAATCGACAAAGGAACCATATTCATCCGTTTTTATTCTAGTAGGTTGAAATTGAAACATTTTATGTTTTGCAGTGGCAGTTTTCGATATAACAGTGTCAATAGGAATAACGATAGATTTTTTAGCAGCATTTGTAGAACTTTGGGTCATATTTTCCTCGTCCTCATCTTCATCATCATCGTCACCTTCATCATCACCTTCATCATCACTCAACGACTGGTTTAATCTCGATTTTTCACTTAATAGCATTTCATTAGCTCTAGAGCCCTTTTTAGCCTCCTTTTTTAATGTAGTTTCTAACGTTAACCTTGTTTCTCTTCTTTCAGAAATATCTTCAGTGAAGCTTTCTAATTCTTCTTTAATCAAGGGTACAATACTTGAAGTTTTGACATTTAATATTTCAGAATATGAAATAGGAGTACCTTCTTCTATCCTTCTATTAGTTTTTTCTGTTTCCCATTTTGCATACATTTTTGATAACATTCCATTTTCATTGGTTTTTGAAGATGTGATTAAAACCGTGGTTCTTTCCAGTTTAGATAATTTTGCAATAACTTCATTGACTAGTAGATCAACATCAGACACAAAACAAATTTTAGAACCGGGATAGTTAGAAATTTCATCAGGAGTAACTACATGGAATCTTTTACCCAAATCAAATGGAGAAACATTATCCCTTGATTCCCATGTTTTAATCAGAGAAGAGGATAGCCATTCCAACATGGATCTAGCATATGTTAAGGATCTACCACGAGAATATGCGATCAACAATACTTTTGGTTGATTTTGTGAGTAATTACTAGAATTTTCATAAAGGAAATCATGAACCTGTACTAATAAATCTAGAAATTTACCTCCAATTTCTACAGGAACTAAAACAGTACCATTTGATTTTAAACCTTCCACAAGTACATCTCTGAAATTCTTTGTTCTTTTTCTAAATGATTGTGTTGAACCAAACTTATCCAAAGTGGTAATAATAGCAGTGGATCTTAGAAGAGTTGATAATGGTTTACCAGTGTTATCTAAAAGAGCAGCCCCATTCAAAATTGTATCCTTAGTATGATTCCAATGACGTGCATATATTAACTTTTCAGAGTAAGTTAATAAACACCAAATACTACCACCAGCATTTACACCAGAATTATAAGCAACAAATGAAAGACCATCGAATTTAAATTTCAAATCAACCAATTGAGAATACTTGACAGTCTTGATGTAATCAAAGGACTTTTCTATATCTTCAATATCCATTTTATTGGATTGGTATGGTCCAATAATCCCACTTGCTGTATATAATTCAATAGCTGAAATACGACCTAAATTAGAGACTGGTAACGTAGAAAAAACCTCAATTCTACTCAAGAAATGAGAAATAAAATTATAATACAACAATGGGTATGCCCCCAAACAACTCAATGACGGTTGGGATAGCAGAATAATATCAATCTCAGGAATAATAGTCGACCAATATTTCACACTGTCAGAATAAGAAACCTTAGAACCGTTCCATGCAGGATCAATCAAAATTGTAACGTTGTCAAACCTGACAATGGTCCCCACGGTAACTCCAGAACCATCATCACAACAACTGAACGTATAGGTCATCTTAGCACTCCTTGGTCCCTCTGTTTACCATCATATTACAAGTAGAATTAATGTATTTGAAACTTTTAATGTCAGATTTCTTATAGTGATATTTCCACGCTGAAAAAAAATAAGCCCATAGTAGGATTAAAGCTAATAATATTACAAAAGATGCATTTATAATGTAGGTACTAGTAGATATATGGTGTTCTATATATGAGTTGTAGGTGTATACGGTTGTTGTTTTGAGGTTGTACTTAATTTTCAGATTGTAATTCATTGAAGTCTTCTCCACTTTCTGAAACTGTGGTCTCTAAATTTGTTGAAACATCTGCTGAATTCGATGGAGCTGATTCAAGCTCTGGCTGTGGTTGAGGTTCTTGTTCTGGAGTGTCTTCAAGTTTCGCCTTTTTAGTTACAGCTTTCTCTCTTTCTTCCTCCAATGCTCTTTTTTTCTCTTCACTGGCTTTGATGTAATCTCTAGCTTCTTGTAATTGTTTTTTGTGAGGTTCTTTCAATTCATTGCGTAGACTTTCTTTCACAGCATCTTTCTTGGCATTAGATTCTTTAATTAATGATGGATCAAATAACCCATTGACACCTGTACTTTCGTCAACGTTGTGGAAATCAAACAAGAATTTTTGTCTTAGATTTCTTAGATTTTGCCATTGTTTGACCATTTTTTCCTCATTTGGAACTTCTTCAGAATCTTTGGACTCCCACTTCGATTTTAAATCTGTGTACAATAAATCAACATCAAAGTGTTCCTTTTCTATTATATCAATACCAGTTTGAATTTTCCAAACGTTACTAATCTCTTTATTACCTAATTTGATGAAACCAAATTTTTTAAATGTGTTATCAACAGTGAATTCTTGCAATTCGTCTTTGCTTAGGTGGTAATTGGAAAAATCTTTAAAATTGTTACATTTACTATTTAAGAAAGTAGTATCTGACTGCATCAACATCTTTAACATTGTTAGGAAAGCAGGATCTCTGTATTGATAGAAATTTACAATTCTATGATCAAATATGTAATTGAAGAATAATACAAGACTAGCTTGTGCATTCGTTTCCACAGTAGTTTCGCTTATGTTCTTTGATGGATTATCTTTTTGATAAAATGATCTATAGAATGATCTAATTTCCGTAGATTTTGAAAGATTCCTTATCATACCAATAACAAATGTAATTTGTAAAATAAATTGCTTTCTGAAAAAATCATTGGATGGTGCAACAAATTGTTGATACAGAGAATCAGCATTAGTTCCAGACGGTTCAAAAAATGAAGGTTTCAATAAAGTAGTAGAGTTCTTATATTTTTCATAAAATGAGTTCCATTGATTTGTTCTTTCTTCTTTCATCTTTTCAGAAACTTCCATATACTTTGGGAAATTTGTTGAAGTGTAATCAAAATTTACAGGATATCCTTGATTAATTTCCATATTTATATTTAAGATCTTTTTCTTTTCAGCTTTAACTTGTTTATAAAAATCTTCCTCCATATCTAAAATAGCATTTACTAGAGGGTTTAAAAACTTTTCTAGTGATGCCTTAGTTTCAGTAACTTTAAAATATAATTCAAGTGGGTTGTTAAACACTTTTGAACAAGTAATGGAATAGTCATAAGCAAACCCTTCCCTGGACGACAAGTTTCTTTTATTCTCGAATTCACTGATATCGATTTGATCTGTGGCATTTTGATTTATGGATCCTGATCTGTTGAAATTGGATTCATCATGAATAGGTAACAATTCAGAAAGAAATTTTTCAAATTTATATTTAATAGTATAATGTGCAGGTGTGTTTAATTCCTTGTTATTACTAATTTTTTTCAATAAAGAATTCCAAATACGCAATCTTCCATACAATGGTTGTCTGTAACTAATCAAATTAGTGGACCCCAATGGAATAGGGTCAAGGGAAGTGTTCATTTTGAACCATTCAATACGTGATTCAGAGTATGGCCAGAATTGAGCAATCTCTAAGGGCCAACTCAACAGATCTATAATTTGGGAAAATAATGCAAAATAAGCAAGTGACCATAACGAAGGATTTTGTCTATTTTTTTTGGAATGGAAAAGAAAATCCAATGCAACCATACAGACACCCATTGTCTCTTCAGAAACTGCATTCGATTCAATTTGTTCTCTATCAACACTAATAAGATCAGTAATAACTGTTCTTAAAATATAATCAGTAAAGGCATCCTTATTGTCTTCTAAAAATGTCAACTCATCTGGGAAACTCCAATTGTACTCCAATAAATCTTGAAAAAACGCAGATTCCATCAATCTCACAGTACTGACATCTCCATGCTCTCTCCAGACACTTTTGAAAGATTTCACCAAGGCATCTGCACTCTCTTGTGCTAATTTCTCTAACGAATGCGACATATCTCTATCAGTTCACAAGCTTCAAGCACTCAGTAAATTACGACTTTTACTGCTCCAACACTGTTAAACCACAATCCTAGCTCAAAGAACTGCTTTATACCACCACAACCACTTCATTAAACCATCTTCATCGACTAATCCATCAACTGAATGGTCGATTTCTTGTTGGAATCTTTGCTTCAAACAGATTAAATGCGCTCGTGCAAAGCGACGAGACTTTTCCAAGCTGTAAACTACTGTCATTACCAGTGAAACCGTTGTCAAACGTTACTATAACCAATCAATCAAGTCATATATTGACTAGCTAGTGTATCTTTTAATATTTCCATCTATTTTAACCTGGCTTTTTAACAATTAGTTACAACAATTGCTGTTTCATTGAAAAGTTAACTTCACAACATAAATATAAATTCTTGGGAAATAAAATATCTATGGGAAACAACCCATTCTATTTCAATATTCAACACTTATAAACTAGATACATACATTGCAGACTATTCTGTTGTGCATTAACAGTTATCAAAGCTTAAATATAATGGTATTATATGTGTAGCCCTAGGGTTTTATTGAGGGCGCACACAGGGTTAAACTCAATATCAAACAAAACTGAAAATATCAAAGGAGAAGAAGAACTAATCATATAAGAAGTGGTACAAGAAGCTCAAAAGAGGTGGTTTCGGAGGCATAAGAGGGTCCTAGAAACCATTGGAAGTGTGGCTCTAGTTGTTGCTTCTTTTAATTGTTTAAATTGAAGTTGTTCGCCGTTCCGTTGATTTGGCCAAGTTTCATTGTCAACTAGTGGCTTAAGATTCAACTGATCTGTGGGGAGAAATATTTATTAGACGATGAGTGACAATAGCAAAGTTATTGTCGGTGTGTGTGTTGTTGATTTCCATCATACAAGAGGCCCAGAAGTTGAGTATTGGTGTGGGTTACCAGAAGGTACAGATGAAACAAATTTGTGGCCCAATTTACCATTTCAAGCACTTCCGGATGGTTCTCATTCATTTAAGGAAACGTTTACATATTTCACATTGTTATACAATATGAAAACCAAAAAATGTCCTCCAAATGGTGCAGCAAGGTTATCTGCTGATGACTTGAAAGATTACACTACATTATTTGCCGTTTCATGTTCTCAACAAATTAATAGTAAAGAATTGATTAATAAAGATGATCAAGTCACAAGATCTACTGTACAAAAAGCTATTGTAGTAGTCTCTTACCAACCAATTTTTGGCCAAATTAGAGATAAGTTGAGTATAGTGACCAATGTCTTTTTTTCACAAAAGGATTTCTCTGATAGAAAGATTATTGTTTCATTATATGAAAATTTACAATCATTATTTAAGCCTTTATCTGCTTCGACACTTTCAGCTAGTCACTTGTATGTTGGGTTGCGTTTAAGGAAGATCTTGTTTGATTTTAAAAAAGATACATTGGTTTTATTAAAGGCATTGCTTATAGAAAAGAAAATTATTTTCTATGGTAATAATGTGGAAACTTTATGTAATCTACAATTTGGCTTGATTAGTTTAATTCCAAACTTAATCTCAAATTTACAGGACTCTGGTAGTCCATTACTTTTTAAAGATACAAGTTCTATGGTAGTAGCTGATTCGTTCAAATCTAGTGATAGATCATCTGTACTGAAATTTATGGGATTTCCTTTACAAATATTTGAAAAAGATGGATTATTTTCTCCATATACACCATTACAACAAGTGGAAGATATTAAAGATGAAAATACAAAATTTTTTGTAATTGGGACTTCAAATTCTCTACTATCTGAAAGAAGAGAAGAGTTGTGCCAAATATATGTAAATACAGATGAAAATTCTATTGAGATTATTGATAAATCACTCCAACAAGCATTACAACTAAGTCATCATGACAAAAAATGGATAGAGTCTATTGCATCAATGGTTACTGAAAGTTGGAACGAAAATGATTTAGAGACTCCTAAAAATTCACAATTTGAAGGTAGTGAAGATTTTATTAGATGGCAATTTGAAGATTATTTGATTGGTTTAATTTCAAGTGCAAAATTAAATGAATATTTAGAAATTCATAAAGGTAATGAAAAAACTTTACAATCTGTTTCAGAAGAAATGAAAACTGCTAATCCAATTACTTTATTTAATATTAATTGGGTAAATGAGTGGAAAACAACTCAAAATTATAAAATGTTCAATAACGTAACTGATGATAGATTATTTGACTTATTTACTCCCAAGCATATTTTCAATGGCACTGATACTTTAAAAGTATTGCAACAACGACTTGTATCTACTTTTCAAAATTTGAAGAGAAATAACAATAGTTCTCAAAGTCTTAGTGATAAAAAGGAACCAAAAGTTGAGAACAAGGAAAAAGAATCATCCTCTAGTGCTTCAAGTAGACCTAGTTCTCAAAATTCTGGTACTAAAGATTTTGCCAACCGTTGGTCTGCATTTAAAGAATTATTTAACAAGAAAAAGGGTACTGATCAAGAAGAGAAATCAGAGGAAAAAGAGGTACCTCTTACATCTACTAAATCCACATCTGAAATAGAATCTCAAAATAATTCTGAACTGAAGCAAGATAAAGAACCTTCACTTGGACTGGGATTACACTATACAGGTAGTAATGAAGAGAAAAAAGTTGAATTAAGAAATTTAGAAGAAGTGGAACAACGTCCTGAAGCTGATACCGCTGAATCTTCAAAAGAAGATGTTTCAGAAGAAGTTCCTGAAAATTTTTCTGAGGAAGATTCTGAAGAAGGCACCAACGATGATGCTGAAGTTCCTATTCTAGCAGAAGAAGAATCCATCCCAGACATCGACGAATTATACATCAACACTGAAGATGAGCTGGAAGCTAAAATGGAAGCCTAATAATCTATAGCATTGTATAAATAAATAATTGTAGACACCAATAAGAAGAATCAACATCCATTCAATTGTTGATTAAAATTTAAAAAACAAATCCTTCCCCGCCAGGACTCGAACCTGGAATCTTTCGGTTCGTAGCCGAACGCCGTGACCATTGGGCCACGAGGAATAAGAATTTGGAAATTTAAAGTCTGCGGTATTCCCTATACCCTGTAACTCACACCAGTATCCTTAAATTAATAATATTTCAATATATTTGAACTATTAACAAGCTATAAGACCTACAATCATCTTCAAGATAATTACAACTATCCATAAACTCTATTACATGCCCAATTACCTGTACAACACTACTTCCCCTTCTTGAAGGCTCCATCAGGTTGCTTTCAAGCTGCGGGCATTGATGATTTATAATTAGTAATATAAATTTCTTTGAAAAATTTTATATATATAGGAAGAGTTTGGTGATTAATCGTTGGTTTTGGCCATTTGTTGTTCCATATTTGCCATACATAAGCTTCCTATCCAACCGACATCTTTATATTGTCTATAATGCCAAATCTTTGGTGTAGTTTTGGGCAAATTTGTCATTCTGCTGAAGGGATGGGTCCAATATCTTACTATGGTGATTTCACACAATGTTTCATTGATGGTGTTTTATTGAACTTATCTTCTTTATTTATGATTATTTTCGGTACTTGGGAATTAATCCATTTGATTCGTAAGAAACATCCAGGTATTAAGTATAGAAGAAATTGGTTAATTGTCTCTAGAATTGCTTTAGTATTAGTTCAAATTGTTTTAGTGTCCTTTGCCTCATTGAGTCTCCCACATCATAAGACAAAAGATGCTACTGTAAGCACTCAATATTCATTGACTCTATTTTCACTATTTGTTGCTTTAGCTTTGCATTGGATTGAATTCCATAGATCAAAAGTTGCCAATGGTGTCGTTTTATTTTATTGGTTATTTGAAACATTTGGCAACTCTGCTAAATCTTTGAATTTTATGATTAGATACACTTATGAAAATAAAATTAATTTTGGTAAGACTGTCTTCATCTTAACCATTTTCCAAACTATTACATCATTTGCTATTTTACTATTAGAAGCTATTCCAAAAAAGCAAATGATGCCTTATCAAGTTATTCAAGAGAGTATAAGTAAGAGACATGAAAACCCTTATGATTCTGCTAATATTTTCTCCAGAATTTCATTCACTTGGATGACTGAGTTAATGAGAACTGGTTATGAAAAATATTTAACTGAATCTGATTTATACAAATTACCAGAAAGTTTTGGTAGTAATGAATTAGCCAAAAAATTCAATAAAAATTGGCAAAATCAAGTTAAACATAAATCTAACCCATCTTTAGGTTGGGCTATGTTGGCTACTTTTGGTTCTAAATTAGTCTTAGCAGCTTGTTTAAAGGCTATTCATGACGTATTAGCTTTTACTCAACCACAATTATTAAGAATATTAATCAAGTTTGTAAATGACTACACAGAATCTAAAAAGGAATACATTCCCGATTTCATTATTAATGCTGCTAGTCATGGTGTTCATGAACTTCCTATCGTAAGAGGTTTCATGATTGCTATCGCAATGTTTTTGGTCAGTTTCATTCAAACTTCTGTTCTACACCAATACTTTTTGAATTCTTTCAACACTGGTATGAATATTAAGAGTGCTATGACTTCTGTTATTTATCAAAAAGCTTTAGTTTTATCAAACGAAGCTGCTGATTTATCTTCTACTGGTGATATCGTAAACTTAATGAGTGTAGATGTTCAAAGATTGCAAGAATTGACTCAATGGTGTAATATCATTTGGTCTGGTCCATTCCAAATTATTTTATGTTTGGCTTCTTTGTATAAATTATTAGGTCATTCCATGTGGGTCGGTGTAATTATATTAATGGTTATGATCCCTATCAATTCCTATTTGATGCGTATTCAAAAGAAATTGCAAAAGGTTCAAATGAAGAATAAAGACGAAAGAACTCGTGTTATCAACGAAATTTTAAATAACATCAAATCTTTGAAGTTATATGCTTGGGAACAACCATACAAAGAAAAATTAGAACATGTTAGAAATGAAAAAGAATTGAAAAATTTGACTAAAATTGGTTGTTTTAACGCTTTAACTAACTTCCAATTTAATGTCGTTCCATTTTTAGTTTCCTGTTCTACTTTTGCTGTTTTTGTTTACATTGAAGATAAACCATTGACTACCGATTTGGTTTTCCCTGCTTTAACTTTGTTTAACTTATTATCTTTCCCTCTAGCTGCTGTCCCAATTGTTATCACATCTTTTATTGAAGCTAGTGTTTCCTTGAATAGATTATATTCATTCTTGACAAATGAAGAATTACAAACAGATGCTATTCAACGTTTACCAGCTGTTAAGAAAACTGGTGATGTCGCTATTAATGTCGGTGATAATGCTACTTTCTTATGGAAGAGAAAACCTGACTACAAGGTTGCTTTGAAGAATATATCATTCCAAGCTAAGAAAGGTGAATTGAGTTGTATTGTCGGTAAAGTTGGTAGTGGTAAAAGTGCTTTTATTAAGAGTGTTCTTGGTGACTTATTTAGAGTTAAAGGTTTTGCTACCATTCACGGTAATGTCGCATACGTTAGTCAACAGGCATGGATCATGAATGGTACTGTTAAAGATAACATTTTATTTGGTCACAAATATGATGCTGAATTTTATGAAAAAACTGTAAAAGCTTGTGCACTAACTATTGATTTGTCAATCTTACCGCAAGGTGACCAAACTATGGTTGGTGAAAAGGGTATTTCTTTATCTGGTGGTCAAAAGGCCCGTTTGTCCTTGGCTAGAGCTGTATATGCCAGAGCAGATGTTTACTTATTAGATGATCCTTTGGCTGCTGTTGATGAGCATGTTTCCAAGCATTTAATTCAACATGTCCTTGGTCCAAATGGTTTGTTACATACCAAAACTAGAGTTTTGGCTACCAATAAAATTACTGTTTTATCGATTGCTGATAATATCACCCTGTTAGAAGATGGTGAAGTTGCTCAAAATGGTACATACGATGAAGTTACAAGTGATGTTAATTCTCCTTTATGTAAATTAATTTCTGAATATGGTAAGAAACGTGACGGTTCACCAACTCCAGGATTTGAAGATTCATCAAAAGATGCTGAAGTTTCCTCTCAAGGTGATCGCGAAGATACTGTTCCTGTTAGTGACGAATTAAGAGAACTAGATAAGTTGAATGACTTGAAATTTATCGATGATGACTCTGGAAGTTTAAGAAGAGGTAGTTTAGCTACCCTAGGTTCAATTGGTTTTGATGATGATGAAAATTCTGAAAGAAGAGAGCACAGAGAACAAGGTAAAGTTAAATGGTCTATTTATTGGGAATATGCTAAGGCTTGTAACCCAAAGAGTGTTATGGTTTTCTTAGCTTTCATTGTTATTTCTATGTTCTTATCTGTTTTAGGTAATGTTTGGTTAAAACATTGGTCTGAAGTTAATACCAAATATGGTAGTAATCCAAATTCTACACGTTACTTATTGATTTATTTTGCTTTCGGTTTTTTCTCAGCTTTAGCTACATTAATCCAAACTATTGTATTGTGGGTATTCTGCACTATTCAAGGTTCTAAATACTTACATTCTGCTATGGTCTCATCAGTTTTGAAGGCCCCAATGTCATTTTTTGAAACTACTCCAATTGGTAGAATTCTAAACAGATTTTCTAATGATGTTTACAAGATTGATGAAGTTTTAGGTAGATCTCTATCTCAATTCTTTGTCAACGCTGTTAAAGTTTCATTCACCATGATTGTTATTTGTTACACTACATGGCAATTTATTTTCATCGTTATCCCAATGACTGTCCTATACTTATATTACCAACAATATTACTTGAGAACTTCCAGAGAGTTACGTCGTTTAGATTCTATTACTAGATCCCCAATCTTTGCTCACTTCCAAGAGACTTTGGGTGGTATCTCTACCATTAGAGGTTACGAACAACAAGATAGATTTGTACATATTAACCAAGCCAGAGTTGATAATAACATGAGTGCATTTTACCCATCTATTAATTCTAACCGTTGGTTAGCCTTTAGATTGGAATTTTTAGGTTCTATCATTATCTTTGGTGCTGCTTCATTGTCCATGTTTAGATTAAGAAGTGGTACTTTAACAGCTGGTATGGTCGGTTTATCTTTGAGTTATGCTCTACAAGTTACTCAATCATTGAACTGGATTGTCAGAATGACTGTTGAAGTTGAAACTAACATTGTTTCAGTCGAAAGAATCAAGGAGTACGCTGATTTAGTCAGTGAAGCTCCATTGGTTATTGAAGATAAGAGACCAAATGAAGATTGGCCAAATGCCGGTGCCATTAAATTTGATCATTACTCTACAAGATATAGACCTGAACTAGATTTAGTTTTAAAAGATATTAATCTAGATATTAAACCTAAAGAAAAGGTTGGTATTGTTGGTAGAACTGGTGCTGGTAAATCATCATTAACATTAGCGTTATTCAGAATTATTGAAGCTTCCGAAGGTTCTATTAATATTGATGGTGTCAACATTAATGAAATTGGTCTATATGACTTACGTCACAAATTATCTATCATTCCACAAGATTCACAAGTATTTGAAGGTACTATTCGTGAAAATATTGATCCTACAAATAGATTTACTGATGAAGAAATTTGGAATGCCTTAGAACTATCGCATTTGAAGCAACACATCTTAAGAATGAATGAAGAAAGTCTTGATGATAATGAGAACAATGCTTTATTGACAAAAGTCACCGAAGGTGGTAATAATTTAAGTGTTGGCCAAAGACAATTAATGTGTTTAGCTCGTGCTCTTTTAGTCCCATCTAATGTATTAATTTTAGATGAAGCTACTGCCGCTGTCGATGTTGAAACTGATCAATTGATCCAGGAAACAATTAGATCTGCTTTCAAAGAAAGAACTATTTTGACTATTGCTCACAGAATTAATACGATCATGGACAGTGATAAGATTATTGTCCTAGATAAAGGTCAAATTGCTGAATTCGATTCTCCAGCCAATCTACTAAAAAACCCAGAATCATTATTCTATTCTCTTTGTGAAGAAGCTGGTTTGAACAGGAATGAAGCTCCCAATTGATAGCATCATATAACAATAAATATTTAAATATACACGATTCTATTCTGATATAATCTACTCAAAATAATTAACTCAGGCCTCAAATAATGGAAAAGAGGAGATATGTACAATTTGTATATTAATTTCTTACTGAACAGCATACTGTTCCAACAACAATGGCAGTGTTCTCTATGATTACTAATTGGTGTTAGTTGTGCTTCCTATCAACGTTCGGAAGCAGTTGCTTCATACTCTAAGAATATCGAGAAACTCTTCCGAAGCCATACCAACCATGCTTCAAATAAGACACACGAACATAATATAATTAACTAATACACATCCACATTCATATCTACCTGTGATTAAATTGTTCATGTTCTCACTAAACTTTTGTTCTTGTGAAATTTACCGTTTCCCAACCGATTAACCTCTGTGTGTCTCTGTTGTTTCTAGAACTTTTCAGCTTTACCTTCTAAATCATTCTCTAAAAGAATGGACTTCACCATTACCATCTGCAATGCTAAATATATCCCAGAATACATAACCAAGTACCATTTCTTACAAGTATATTAAATATTATCAAGAATAATTACTGACTTCGTCGTTCTTGGCCAATTGGTGAGCTTTCACCTACAAACAAACCCTGTATACTACATAAATAATGCCTAAAAGCACATAAACACTACCAAATCAACACTGAATTGCCACCTTCATACTCATATCCATCGTTTTGTATTTATTCTGATACATCTTATCTCTCTTAGTAATCAGTTTCTGCCATTCGAATTCGTTGAGTCTGCGCGATGGCTGTTATTGAAATTTATCAGCTTATTAATGATTATTAAGACTGTTAAACTGAAGTAAATAGTATATAAAGTGAGTTGTTTAGTGCATTTTGTCTCTTGAGATTGGGAATAGAACAACTGTCATTGTTTTGTGTTGTGTTTTCCAAGACAGCTATTTGCTTGAGACTTTTTTGAAGGTGCTCAACGTTTGCTTTTGCTTAAAGAATATTGAAAAAAAAAGTACTGTTATAGATGAGTTTCCCTTCCTCTTTCGCTGAGGATAGCAATGTGAAACTTGAGTCTGGTAAGGATTATGGGAAGCCTGTGTCGCAGATATTGCCTCACCAGAAGATGTATAAGATCCAGATTGGGTCCCAGCTGTTCAAGGT
This sequence comes from Vanderwaltozyma tropicalis, assembly GCA_030555675.1. Classification (NCBI taxonomy): domain Eukaryota; kingdom Fungi; phylum Ascomycota; class Saccharomycetes; order Saccharomycetales; family Saccharomycetaceae; genus Vanderwaltozyma; species Vanderwaltozyma tropicalis. The sequence continues at coordinate 98,581 of JANIWO010000010.1, forward strand.
CAGTGGTGCCTCATTGAGTTCCGATGGTCCAAGTTATTTTACTGAATATTTTACCAAGAATCAAAATAAAAAGGATGAAGTTTTGTTTATTGACAGATCTGCTGATATTTTTTCAAGGATATACCAGCATTTACAAGGCTACGCTATTCAAATCAAGGATGAAGTGGAATATACTATGTTATTTTCTGATGCTATGTATTATCATTTGCCAAGATTAATTTCAATTTTGGCTGAAACCGAATATTTTTATACCAATGTAGGAGGTAGAACGTTCAAGTTCCCAAAAAAATTGTTCAGAAGAAAGGGGGATTCTCCAAACTATTTCCATATGACTACAGGTGCGCAAAATTTGGATCTTGACCATTTTGCTAAATTGTCAGCTACACAATTACGCCCTCCACCACAGAATCCTCCTTATATCCCTAGATCACCAGATTATTTCCAAGATTTATTGGACTTATTGAATGGTGCTTCCTTTAAGATGGATAATGAAAAGAGAAGATCATTGATTAAAGAATGCAGATATTACATGTTTTTAAATTTGGAGCAAAGATTAATCAATGCTAATGTACTATTTAATCCTCTGACACAACTAGAAGATATTCACTTGGAGTTAATTGATCTTAATAAGAAACATGTTGTAGTTCCCGGTCCTTCAATTGATGCTGAAGGTTCTCCAACTAAATCAGATCTTGATTCTGATTGTGAGGCTCAATCGACAAATAATGAAAATGAGGATACTGGTGAACCTCCTATTAAGAAACAAAAATCTGATCCTTGTGATAATATGAAGAAGAAGATCACTAAATGTTGGGATATGGTAGGGTACAAAAGACCATATTGTGACGAGTATTCTCGAGATTTAATGTTTCAAGTAAATTCTGCTGAATGTATGATAGTTATCAATACAGCAAAAAAAGTTATACATCTTTGCTTAATAGGTGAAACTGCTTCCCAATTTGAAAATATATTTGCTAGTGGGTTACAAAAAGCTGTCATTAATTTGAGTAACAATAAAATGAAAATTCCTACAGGTGGAAATAGACATTTAAAGCAACTAGTGTTGCCTGCATGTATGTCTATATGTAACCTAACTGTAAACGGTTCAGATTGTCCATGTATTAGTACTTTAATTTCTGAAATATCGAGTGATAACTGTGGTCCAAAACCTGCAAACTCTACTCAACCAAAGCAAGAAAGAATTATTGATTTCACCAATATGAACCAGTTAACATGCACAACAGGTATCAAATTGCATTGTACCAAATCTATCTGGAAGATAGGTGTCAGAAATGGTAACATCATGATGATAGCAGTCAAGGTAGATGCCTACAACGGGAACAAAGAATACTGCAAGTCTGTTGATTACTTATAGAACTTGTCTCACCACCCAAGAATAGTTCATACTAACTTGAACTGATGTTAATTAGTTATCCCATTTGCATAAATTTATTGTAATATATACGTACATAGATGATAATGTACCCTATTTAATCGGGTAAAAACCAACACATCGTATTGAAGAAGACCATACACAGTACAGACACTTATAGTTCACCATTTGGAGGTCAATGGGCAGAGATTTGTAGAGATTCACTCTGTCCCATTGGTATTACCTTTCAGGTGCGGCGCTAGCATTTTTTGCATTTTTTGCCTAAAGCGGCGAAATGAAAACAAAAAGGACATCTCAAAGAGCTTTTAAAACTGAACTCATCACTTTTAAAAGAGAAACTGCTGGTTGAACAAGTGGTTTGCTAGCTGTATTAGGACCACAATAGACACCCAGAGTGTTAATCGAGACAATGAGCAATAATCTTAAAGATATCAGCAACAAATTTGGTGTGGGACCCAGTTCTGAATTGTCTCACAAGAATGATAATGTATTTAAAAGGTTAACTCTTTCACCACCGAAGAAGTTTTTAGTGAAAGAGTTTAGTCAATCTCCTTCTAGGATTCCTGCTTCCAAGAAAGTGTTGAGTAGGTCCGCGATTCAAACTACCCCAAAGAGAATATCTTCTCCTGAGTGCTTGAAAGATTATGTTTCTAAAGTGACTCAAAGTATTGATCGGTCATCTTTCCAAGTCAATAAGATAACTAAATTAGCTAATACAGGAAACACCACAAATATTGTCTTTCCAACGTCCCCTATTAAAATGACATTTAGTAATGATAATAAGACTATTGGAGGCGATGGTTCTTTGAATAGAATAAGAGCAAGATTTAAAAATGGACTAATGTCTCCAGAAAGATTGGGTTCCACTTCTATTATCAACGATGGCAAATTTTTAAACAAATCACAAGAATCTGAGAAATTAGGTCGTAATTTGTTTGAATCATTAAAAAAAGAAGAGAATAATGGTTTAAGAGAAAATATTAAATCGATTACTAAAAAAAATACAACTATTAATTCAAACACAGCAAATGGTAATAAAGTTTCAAAACCTCATATGAAAAAAAGTGTGAAATTCAATGTACCAGATCTAGAACAACCTGATGACGTGATATCGAATCAATTATCAGATGTTAAAGATCTGCTCTTGGAATTATTACAAAGACAAACTGCAATTGAAACTAGATTATCACATATTGAAAATGAGAATCAAAAAAAGTTATAATAATATTATTACACATAAGAAATATCTTAATTAAATCAAGTATATATAAAACACCATCACCCTTTGAATATTTATGTCTATTCAAATTAAACTACCAATCCCTTTTAGTTATCGGAATTCCTGATTTTTTCTTAACAACATCCATTGTCGCTATTGCATCTTCTGAACTATCATGTTCACCAGTTTGAATCTTTCTGTCTAACGTCTCAAAAGCTAAATTTTTTAGAGATGTCTTAAATCTTCCTTTAGAATACAAAATAGCTGTATCAATAACATTATGATGGATTATTCGAAGTACATTTAAATCATTTTCTAAACCATGTCCCAGTAGAATACTATTTTTATTGATAAGTTGGCTGCAAACCACTTTCCCTATGGTTTCAAAATATGTACATGATTTGTTTTTATCAATATGATGAACACCACTAAATTGTGTATTCAAGTCTATCACTTCTCCCAATGGTTGAATAATTTCATCAAATAGAGTTTGCAAAGTGAAAAAATCTACAATAGTTAGTCGAATCATTTCATAACCTAAAGAGGTGAAAGCCATTTCACAATCTAATGCTAAAACATTTTCTTCACCATTAATTTCATTTGTATTTGTAAATTCTGTAATGTTACGTAGTTCAATATAATTTTCAGATCTGAAAACATGATTTCTATGTTCTTTACAACCTAAACGCATGGATGAAACAGAACTAGAATTTTCCCCACAGCATGGATATGAATCAGTTTTATCTTGTTTGGAATATATTTTCTTTAAAGGATGATATCTACATATAACGTCATCCATAATTTTTTTTTTCTCAAATTTTGTATTACACCTTAAACATACTGTATGAGTGGAATTTTCAACCATTTTATCGGAGTACGTATCCCTGATGTACCCATTCTTCTCTAGTACATCCACATCTATTACTAGCTTCTTTAGTATTTTCATTACTTCCTCTTTTGTAATATTGTTATTTACTTTCTCTGTTCTCGCAGATAAGAATCGCTCATCGATATTCCCATATAAAAATTTACCAGCAATCTTAATATTGGACAAATCACCTTTTTCCTTCAACAGATCTCTTATCAAGATACTCATGTTAAACCTATAACTTTGACCAGTTCTGGAACCTTTAGCAACAAGAGCCTCTAATTGTCTAGCCAACAGCTTCGAATCATCTTGAGGACCAGTCCTCAACTTCTGCAGAATCGTAAACAACTTACACACAATCTTATACCGCTCACCATAAGGAGCAGGCTGGTTAAACAAATCAATGGGTCTCAACCCAGTGATTGTCCCTAAACTATTCATAATTTTCTTATCAACCAAAATGGCAACTTTCAATTTCAACCGTTAATTTCTCCACGGATAACCCTCCAATCTCAAACCAAAAACCCAACAACTAAATTCCCTTGTCAATACTTCAAATGAACCACCTTCAACAGAACCTAAAACAATGGCACTAACCTTAAAATCATCTCTTTTATCTCATCAATTGACCATTGAAACTGATGGTTGCTGGCATATTTCCAGATATCTGAACCCAGGTCACCCTCCACGGTGAAAATTTTCTATTTGGCATGCGATGCGATGAGATGCGATGAGGTGAAAGATGCAATTGAGTATAAGAACAGACACTATTTTGATTAAGATTGTTTGTGATGTATGTGTATTAGATTATAGTTTCTTCGGCAGTCGAAACCAACCGTTATATGCCCATCATGTCGCATAATTGTGTTTTATTGGATCTCAATGCTGCCAGAGAGAGAGCAGATGTGTTTGCACAAGCTTTCAGTTCTGCTGATTTGAGCCAAATATTTGAAACTGATTTGAATGATGCTACTGCTGAGAATTTAGATAAACTTTCTAGATCTGCACTTGTTGAAGAGAACACTATCCCTAGTTTGTTTGTGTTCAAACCGATTTTTTTGGAAGTTGTTGCTCGTTGGACTACCGAGTTATATAAACTCAATCCAATTTCTGTCTTAGAAGCATGCTCAAGAATTATTACTGTTTATCCAGCTGCTACTTCTTTAATAGATAAATTTTTGAGTAATGAAAATGAACATTTTGTTACCATTTTGCAAAACCCTTCCACTCAAAGTAAAGAAAACTTACGTAAAGTTTTATTGGCATATTATAGATTATTATATCAAAATAAAGAAATTTTTGTTAAATATATTAGACCTGAAATTCTTCATTTAATTATCGAGAATGAAAACTCCACTGGTGTTATTAAGTTATTAGCCATTTACATCTTATCATTGTTTTTGGATATGAGTGAAGATGCTTTAACTAACAAGATAGAAAAAAGTATTACTGAAGAAGATAATATATTAGATGTTTATGAATTAAATGAAAATGTTAGTTACAAATTTTTAATATTGAATGAGGCAAACAGGTTTTCTAAATTTTCTAAATTACCAGAAGTTTCAGAATGTTTTGAAATTTTACCAAATCATGATTATTTTGTTATTCAACCAGAGGAATTAAGCAATCATATTGTTTCTGTTTGTGGTACTTTAATCCCAAAATTAAATTCTGTTCTTGATTCCCAAAAATACCCTGTGAACTTCGTTCCAACTGAAAAATCTGTTAATACTCTTCGTCAATTAGCACACTGCATTCAAACTTCCCAACCGGTCATGTTGTTAGGTCATTCTGGTGCTGGTAAAACTTTCTTAGTCAATGAGTTGGGTAAATACTCAGAATGTCATGATTCCATTATTAGAATCCATTTAGGTGAACAAACTGATGCTAAATTATTAATTGGTACTTATGCATCAGGTGAAAAACCAGGTACATTTGAATGGAGATCTGGTGTTCTAACTAATGCCGTCAAAGAAGGTCGTTGGGTTTTAATTGAAGATATCGATAAAGCCCCAACTGAAGTTCTATCTATTCTTTTAACTTTATTGGAAAAACGTGAACTTATTATTCCATCAAGAGGTGAAGTTATTAAAGCTGCCAATGGATTCCAATTGATTTCTACAGTTTGCATCAATGGTGATCATTCTAAAACTGGTGATGAAACATCCTACTTGCCAAATCTAATTGGTATGAGAATTTGGAAAACTATTCATCTTGAAGAACCAGATGACGAAGATTTGAGTAAGATCTTGAAACTAAAGTTTCCAGTATTATCCCAATTAGTTCCAAAACTTATCTTATCTTATAAATCTGTCAAAAGCATCTACTTAGATCCAAGATTTATTTCTCTTAATAAAGGTGCACACGCTAGAGTGGTATCTGTTAGAGATTTGGTTAAATTATGTGCCAGATTAGATGCTTTATTTGCAAATAATAATATTACTAAACCTGATCAATTAATCGAATCATCTATATACGATAGCATTTTTTCTGAAGCTGTTGACTGTTTTGCTGGTGCCATTAGTGAAACCAGAGCTTTAGAACCTTTCACACATTGCATTGGTGAATCCTTAGAGATTGCCACCTCACGTACTTCATTATTCTTAACAAAGCATGTTCCAACTTTTGAAAACCTAGATGACAGTATTCGTATTGGTAGAGCTGCCTTACCAAAAGCTCAATTATCAATGCAAAAGAAGTCAATGAATATTACATCATTCGCCACAACAAATCATTCCCTTAGATTAATGGAACAAATTGCAGTTGCCTGCCAAATGACCGAACCTGTATTATTAGTAGGTGAAACGGGTACTGGTAAAACTACTGTCGTTCAACAGGTTGCGAAATTATTGAACAAGACATTAGCCGTCATTAATGTATCTCAGCAAACTGAAACTGGTGATTTGCTTGGTGGCTATAAACCTGTTAATTCAAAATCTATTGCTGTTCCAGTGCAAGAAATCTTTGAATCACTTTTTGCAGCTACTTTCTCATTAAAGAAGAATGAACGTTTTTACACAATGCTTCACAAATGTTTTAACAGAAGTCAATGGAAAAATACCGTAAGGTTATGGAATGAAGCCTATAAAATGGCTGAAAAAGTTTTGAAAGTTAAAGAAGAATCTAATGAAGAAGGTAAAAAGAAGAAGAGAAAGTTAAATGAACATGAGAAAAAAGCTTTACTTGAGAATTGGGCCGAATTTCAAGAACAAGTAAAGAAATTCGAAGCTCAATCTAGTACTCTAGATAACTCATTTGTTTTCAATTTTGTTGAAGGTTCATTAATGAAGGCCGTTAGAAACGGTGAATGGTTGTTATTAGATGAAATTAATTTAGCATCTGCTGATACATTAGAAAGTATTTCTGATCTTTTATCTGAAAGCTCATCCAGAAGTATTTTATTGTCTGAAAAAGGTGATACTGAACCAATAAAAGCTCACCCTGATTTCAGAATATTTGGTTGTATGAATCCATCTACTGATGTCGGTAAACGTGATCTTCCTCCTGGTATTAGATCTAGATTTACTGAAATTTATGTTCATTCTCCAGATCGTGACATTACTGATTTGTTATCTATTATTGATAAATATATTAGCAAATACAGTGTCAGTGACGAATGGGTTGGTAATGATATTGCTGAATTATATTTGGAAGCTAAAAAGCTTTCTGATGAGAATAAGATTGTCGATGGTTCTAATCAAAAACCTCATTTCAGTATACGTACTTTAACTCGTACTCTATTGTACGTATGTGATATTGTTCAAATATACGGTTTACGTCGTTCCTTATATGATGGTTTCTGTATGAGTTTCTTAACTTTATTAGATTTGAAGTCAGAAGAATTATTACACCCATTGATTGAGAAGTATACGTTGGGAAGATTAAAGAATGCTAAATCCGTAATCTCTCAAAGTCCACCTTGTCCTGGTCCAGATTTTGTTCAATTCAAACATTATTGGATGAGAAGAGGTGGTTTTGATGTAATTGATCAACCACATTATATTATTACTCCATTTGTTGAGAAAAATATGATGAATTTAGTAAGAGCCACTTCTGGTAAGAGATTTCCAATATTAATTCAAGGTCCAACATCTGCTGGTAAAACCAGTATGATCAAATATTTAGCTGATAAGACTGGTCATAAGTTTGTTCGTATTAACAATCACGAACATACTGACCTTCAAGAATATCTTGGTACCTATATTACTGACGACACTGGTAAATTGACTTTCCAAGAAGGTATCTTAGTTGAAGCTCTAAGAAAAGGTTATTGGATTGTTTTGGATGAATTGAATTTAGCTCCTACCGATGTTTTGGAAGCATTAAATAGACTGCTGGATGATAATAGAGAATTATTTATTCCAGAAACTCAAGAAGTAGTTCATCCACATCCTGACTTTATGTTATTCGCCACTCAAAATCCCCCAGGTATTTATGGTGGTCGTAAGATTCTATCTAGAGCCTTCAGAAATAGATTCTTAGAATTGCATTTTGATGATATTCCTGAAGATGAATTAGAAATTATTATCCGTGAACGTTGTCAAATTGCTCCAACTTATGCCAAGAAGATTGTAGAAGTATATCGTCAATTATCTGTCGAAAGATCTGGTTCCAGAGTTTTTGAGCAAAAGAACAGTTTTGCTACATTACGTGATTTGTTTCGTTGGGCATTTAGAGATGCTGTTGGGTATGAACAATTAGCTGCTAACGGTTATATGCTGCTTGCTGAAAGATGTAGAACTCCTCAAGAGAAACAAGTTGTTAAAGAAGTTTTAGAAAAAATCATGAAAGTGAAGCTTGATATGCCATCATACTATTTGGAATTAGAAGATAAAGCTTTACTTGATATTCCTTCTTCAGTTGTTTGGACAAATGCTTTACGTCGTTTAGCCGTTTTAGTTTCTACATGCATGAAAAATAATGAACCTATTTTACTTGTTGGTGAAACTGGTTGTGGTAAAACAACAGTATTCCAATTGTTATCAAGATTCATGAAGAAGCAATTGATTATTTTAAACGCTCACCAAAATACTGAAACTGGTGATATATTAGGTGCTCAAAGGCCAGTTCGTAACCGTTCTGAAATTCAAGCAAAGTTATCTTCTGCTATCAAGGAAGTTCTGAATATTTCTGAAGATAAAGATTTAGAAGAGCTTTTGAAAGACTTCGAGTGCTGTGAAAAATCTGACATGGACAAGGAAGCGATTAAATACATTCAAGATTTAAAAGATTCATTGAATATTTTATTTGAATGGTGCGATGGTCCTTTAATTCATGCTTTAAAAGATGGTGAATTTTTCTTATTAGATGAAATTTCTTTGGCAGATGATTCTGTATTAGAAAGATTAAATAGTGTCTTAGAACCAGAAAGAAGTTTACTTTTAGCTGAAAAAGGTTCAAGTGACAGTGAAATTATTGCAACTGATGGTTTTCAATTTTTTGCTACAATGAATCCAGGTGGTGATTATGGTAAGAAAGAATTATCTCCAGCTTTAAGAAATAGATTTACAGAAATCTGGGTACCATCAATGGAAAACTTTGAAGATGTTAACATGATTGTCACTTCAAAATTACTTCCTGAATTAAAAGAACTGGCATCTCCTATTGTTGAATTTTCTGAATGGTTTGGTAAAAGATTTGGTGGTGGTAATGCTACTAACGGTATTATTTCATTGCGTGATATTTTAGCTTGGGTTGAATTTATTAATAGAACATATCCTGATATCAAAGACCCATATCCTTCTTTAATTCATGGTGCCTCAATGGTATTCATTGATTCCCTTGGTACTAATAACACAGCATATTTAGCTGAAAATGAAGAAAATTTAAAAAATATTAAATCTGAATGTATTGAAGAACTATCCAAGTTTTCAAAACATAGTTTATCTGAATTTTTGACTAGAACCCCTGTTCTGGAAATTCAAGATGATCTAATGAAGATTGATTTATTCAAGTTAGTTAGACAAAGTTGTGATAATGATTCTGCATCATTCAATCTAACTGCTCCTACTACTGCTTCCAATTTGATGAGAGTTGTAAGAGCTATGCAAGTTCAAAAACCAATTCTATTAGAAGGTAGTCCTGGTGTTGGTAAAACAAGTTTGATTACTGCTTTAGCAGAACTATCTGGCAACAATTTAACTCGTATCAATCTTTCTGAACAAACAGATCTGATTGACCTGTTTGGTTCTGATGCTCCAGGTGAAAAAACTGGTGAATTTGTTTGGCGTGATGCTCCATTCTTGAGAGCTATGCAAAAAGGTGAATGGGTATTATTAGATGAAATGAATTTGGCTTCTCAATCCGTTTTAGAAGGTCTAAACGCATGTTTGGATCATCGTGGTGAAGCATATATTCCTGAATTAGATAAATCATTTACCCGTCATCCAAATTTCTTGGTGTTTGCTGCTCAAAATCCTCAATATCAAGGTGGTGGCAGAAAAGGTTTACCTAAATCTTTTGTAAATAGATTCAGTGTTGTTTACGTTGATATGTTGACAGCTGATGATTTATTGTTGATCGCTAAGCATATCTACCCAGCTATTGATCCTGAAATTTGTGCTAAGATGATTAAGGTTATGTCTACATTGGAGGATGAAATTACCAAAAAGAAAACTTGGGGTATCAATGGTGCTCCTTGGGAGTTTAACTTAAGAGATACTCTAAGATGGTTGAAACTTGTTAACAAATTGTCCATTTCAGAAGATATTCAAGCGATTGATTTCATTGAGATGATTGTTAAACAGAGATTCAGAACACCAGAAGATAGACAGAAAGCTCAAACTGTTATTGAAAGTATATTTGGTACATTTACTAAAAGAGATAATTATTTGAAGGTAACAAATGACTATATTCAAGTTAATAGTGAAGTTTCTTTGAGAAGTAAAGTATTCAATTTTCACACTAATCAAAGATTATATCCGTTAGAGTGTAATACTGATGTGTATGAGTCTGCCTTAAAGTGTATTGTCAATAATTGGCCTTTGATCTTAACTGGTCCAAGTAATTCTGGTAAAACTGAAATTATCAGACTTCTAGCATCTATTTTGGGTACTAAAGTTAATATGTTTTCATTGAATAGCGACATTGATAGCATGGATATTTTAGGTGGTTATGAACAAGTTGACATGACAAGAAAAATCTCTTACGTTACAAAGGATCTTTTGATGGTTTTGAAAGAAATTGTTATATTAAATGTTAATATCAAAGATCAAGAAATGAGTGCCACTAACACAGGTTTACAACTGTTGAATTTTATTTCTAACACCATTGTTACAGAATCTAATTTTGATGAATTTGTTAAGTTATTCTCAATCGTTTACTCTCATCTAAATGATAATGAACAGTTAACAATCATCAATAACAGAATCAATGATTTGAAAAAATTACTCAAAGAAGAAGCATCCGTTAAATTTGAATGGTTTGATGGTATGTTGGTTAAAGCTGTTGAAAATGGTCAATGGTTAATATTGGATAATGCCAACCTATGCTCTCCTTCTGTTTTGGACAGACTAAACTCTCTATTAGAAACTGATGGTTCGTTGATTATTAACGAATGCAGTGAAGAAGATGGTAAACCTCGTTTGATCAAGCCTCATCCAAATTTCAGATTGTTCTTAACTGTTAACCCTAAGTATGGTGAACTTTCTAGAGCAATGAGAAATAGAGGTATCGAAATTTATGTTGATGATCTATCCATTCGTAGTACTGAATTTGATAGAATTTGTTTAGGTTATGAAAAAATTGATGATCACATCAATGGAGATATAAAGACACATGAAAATAGTGGATCTGTTTTAAAGAACATAGAACATAATCTCCCATTGAAGGTTTTTATTCCTTCTCATTTGTCTCATATTTCTACTCTAGGTCAAATTCATGACACAATTAATGCTTCTCAAAGTATGATAGGTGTTGAGAATATGGTATCCTTAATGCCATTGAATGAAATCCAAATTTCAAAAGAATGGATAGAAAACGTGTTCACATGTAAGTATGAAGAAAAGGATGTTATCGATAAATTTATTAGGTTCATTCAATATGTGAATGACCATAAAATCACTTATACAATGAATGAATTGTATAAACCAGTAGGAAATAGAATGTTTGAAGTTTTAAAGCATGATAAATTACTTGTTAGTGAACAGAATATTTCTCCAATTTTGAACAATTATATTAGTTCAACTTTAATCAAAAATATTCCAAACATTTATTCAAATGATATTATATATTTGTTTGCTTGTTTAGCTATGGTTAAGGATAATTTTGAAGACTTGAATTTTACAAGTCATAAATCAATGCATAGTAAAATCATTGATCTTTCCTATATTGAATCATCAGCTGCGATTAATAATGGTCGTAATATCAAGAACCCACCAAAAATTCCTATTTTTGAATTATTATATGCCTTTAACAAAGCTGTTATTGATATCATCGAATCAAAAGATTTGTTTAGTGTCAATAACATTTACCACCATCTGTGGAAGTTTTTAATTATTTGGAGAAGTGCATACGAAACTTCAAACCATAAGAATGAAGCTCGTTTAAGAGTTTATAAAGAATTGTTTACAAATTGGATTAACACCAACTCAAATGATTTATTACCAATTGATAAGATTATTGAAATTAACTCGAAGTTTGACACATCATTAGGCCTAACTCGTGGTCACTCTATCACATTAATATGGGAATCCTTTAGAAAGAGTTATCCAGCAACTGAAGAAATTTGGACATTATGGGAAGAAGTTATAGAATTATCCAGAAAATTTGACGATGTTAGTGAATTACAATTCTCTGACTCTTATCAATCAATTACTGAATTGAGAAAACTGTTTACCTATTTAATGGAAGATCTTTTAAAGGGTAATGTTTCAAATGTCCGTGAAATGATCACTGAATTAGACAATGGTATCAAATCTCTAAGTGATATTTCAAGCTCCTTTTTAGTTAAAAGACGTCAATATTTCAGAGATGATTTTGATAACTTATTAAGATTTGTTTTCGATAATAATTCTGATAATGAATATATTTTGAATTTAGCCCCATTAACATCTGTTACTACAGAACAGTTAGTTAAACTTCAAAGACAATCATATTGTTTCCCTCCTGTATTCGACTTGCTATGGAAGAGATCAAAAGATAAATTTGTTTCAAAGACTAACACTATTGTCACATCTGCATATGTTCAAAATATTTTAACTAAATCAAATGGTTTAAAGAATTTCCCAGGGAGTCAACTGGAACAAACTTTATCAGATGCTAAGTTATTATTAAAATCTACTATCAATGCATCTCCAAGAATCTTAAAGAATCAAGTTGGTGTTTATTCTGAATATCTTTTACAATGGGTTTTCGGAGTAATTAACTTGCATGTAGAGGTTGATGTTTCTAACATGGATGAGGATGAATTAAGAAAAGAAGTTTTGAAATCCTCAAAAGAACACTTCATCCCAGTATATGAAATGTATTTTGTTCCTATTTTATCACTAATCAAGGATACTACCACTTTGAAAGATTTAGGTAGAGCTTGGATATTATTTGGTGTTGCTTTAGTAACTCTGTATTCCCCAGATTCTCCTTATGATCCTGCTGTACACGATTATGTCACTTACGATCTGTATTTACATATCAAATCTTTAACAGAAAATATGGTTCAAAGTTGGGAAGTTATCCGTAAAGTTACTAATGGTGATAAAAAAATATATGCTGAAAGTTTAATCGTTCCTGTTTCTGAAGACGACATTCCTCAAAAACCTCGTGTATACCGTCCATGCACTTCAATCGATGATCTATTCGATGAGTGGTCTTCATTCTTGGAGTCAACTATTTCAGCTGACCAAATTTCTAATTTAACTGATATGTTTGGTAACTGGAATAAGGTTTCTGCTAACAGATTTGAAATGTTCCAACAAAATACTTCTCAGTTCTTGAGTCGTTTGGCTACAGGTTACGGTATTTATGCCGATTTGAATGATATTTTTACTGGTTACGTTTTCTCAATGAAGTTTGGCTTTGATTTAATGAAAGAAGATGAGTTGAACAACGAAAAGGGTACTACTATATCTACATTATGGCCTGTTGATCCAATTGCTGTTATAAACTCCAATGATGTTAATCAAATTTACGATCAATTGTTTAAACTATTTAAAAAATCAAACGTTGAAAATTTCTCAGTTGAGAAGATCTTAGTTTTCTTCATGGAGGTGTTCAACTTCCATGATAAAGATGTTACATTAGTTGAAACATTCAACAATGTTTTAAAAACACTATACTATAGATGGACTTTAAGAAGAATGAAGGCAGAACAAGAAGCTCAAGAACAATCTTCCACGTTTAGATATCAAGATAAATCAGATGATTATGAAGCTGATTTTAAGAGAATGTTCCCATCTTATGATGATGTTCTAAACTTAGATAATGATGGAGAAGAATATTCCAAAGGAGAGAATATCGATGACATTTATGCCCAATTGACTAACGTATACTTATCGTTGTTTGGGCAAACTGAAAAAGATATGAACTCAATAATTTCTAAAGGTTCAATAATTAGTGAGTTATTAGAAAGTGGCTCCAGTCAATTTAAAGATCATGGATTAGAAGGCCAGCATCTTTCTTCAATGTTAATTAGATTGGATGAAGAAATAAAATCTTTTAAGAATGAAACCCCAAATAGTGATTTAGACTTTTATAGAACTTCAACTGTATCTGAGTCTCAAAAAGCTATTACAGTTATTAATTCTTTATGGAAATCTGTCTATGATCTATTGCTACAATGGCCTGAACATGCTACATTAAAGGAATTGAACAGAATATGTAAAGAATTTTTAGAATTCCCAGCAAGTACACCTTTAGCGAGACAAATCCAAAAAATCGAACAAGTTTATACTTTTGTTGTTGAATGGGAGAAATATGCTTCGTCAAAAGTTTCACTGAACACACATTCACAAAAATTAACTAATTTGATTGTTTCATGGAGAAGATTAGAATTACATACTTGGAATGGACTTTTCAAAACTGAAGATGAAAATGTCAGAAAGAATATAGGTAAATGGTGGTTCCATTTATTTGAAACTATCATTATTGCCAACCTTGATGATAAAACTAATGACTTCACTGATTCAAAAAACTACACATCTTTGTTAGCATCTTTAAATGTATTCTTTACAAAAACAACATTTGGTGAATTTTCTGTTAGAATAGAACTAGTTAAGGCTTTTAGTTCTCATATGAAGCTATTGGGTTTCAAGAATTCTAACTTAACTAATGCATTAGATAATGCTATTAAATTCTATGAACAATTCCAGCCTATGGTCAATGAACATATTGCCAAAACCAGAAAAATATTAGAAAAAGACGTTAAAGAGGTAATTTTACTTGCAAGTTGGAAGGATGTCAATATAGATGCATTGAAACAAAGTTCTCGTCGTTCTCACAACAACTTATACAAAATTGTTCGTAAATACAGAGATTTACTATCAGGAGACGTTCAAGCCTTTATTGAAGGCGGTATTCCTTTCACTCAACACGTCATTGTTAAGTCATCAAAGATAGCTTCTAGACATGCGAGATCATATGATTTAGATGATGCTAAAAATCAAGTTACAACTATTTCATCTTGGTCCACCAGAACAGAAGTTTTGAAGAATATCGATATTGTTGAACGTAATATGCAATTATACTCTGATAAAATCATTTCTCAAAAGTATCCAAGTTTCAAAGCTCTAGCAAAAGAATATACTGAAGAAGCCGATAGATTAAAAGAAGAAACTCCTTCAACCTTAACAAAGGAGAACAAGAAATTAATTGCTTCTTTGAGAGCTCAAAAAGCTAAAGTATTTAGTGATGCTTTGAAGGAATTCAGAAGAATTGGGTTGAAGACCAATTTTAGACAAGATATCCACAAACTTCAGGAAACTTCAACTTCCGTGTTGGCTAATTCTGTTTCTTTTGTTGGCACTGAATTAGAAAATTCTGATTCTTATTTCTTTAGAATTTTAGATCTATTACCTAGATTAAGAAATGTTGTATCAAGTCCAACTGATGAAATTCCTGTAGCTAATATCGAAAGAGGTATGGCTGCTGTTGAGAATTTAATGTTCTCTTTAATTACAACAAGATCCTCAATGTTAAACTTGTCGTTAGATTACCAAAAATTGGAAACTTTACAATGGAGTTTAGAATCATTTTATGCTTCTGAAGGTTGCATTAACCATGTTAATATCAATATCGATTTCATTAAATTCACTTATATTTGTAAATGGTTACCAATATTATTGAATTACACTATTCAAGGTGTATCTGTAATTAACGAAACTACTAATGATGTTAATTCTTCATTTTTATCAATTGCTAAAACTACAATTGAAGAATTTGCAATGAAGGGTGAAAGTTTTGCCGTGTATGATAATTCAACAGCAGAACTATTGAATCAATTCAATAAATTCCTAGAAAAATTATTGATTAATATTGAAATGAATAAAACACCAAGTTCCTCCTTTATTTTTGATACTTTAACAAACTGGATTATTGATGTTTCGAGACCTGATAAACCTTTGTCATCAGATGAATCATCTATATCTGATATTGATGAATCATTCCGTAAGATTTATACCTCTATTGTCTTAGCTTTCCAAAAAACTATGGGTAACGACTTCACAGCAATCAAAGATTCAGATGATAAATGGTTACAAACTGCTTCTCATAGAATCATTCAATCTATTAAGACAATCAACTCAAGGAAGGTCATTTACAATTTTGAAAATGCTGTTAATGCATTGAAGCTAACCTCTTTCTCTTCAAGTGACACTATTTTGGTAAAAGCTATAATTGGTTTCACCATGCCTGTAATCAATCATTACTATAAGACAGTTTGCTCTATTTTACAGCAAGCTGCCTCTTTTTACGAAAGTTTGACTCATGGTTCCTTCTTACTTTCTGTATTGTTGTACAATTTGGCTAAAAATGGTTTCTGTACACCTGAACTACCATCTGAAGAACGCCACGACGATAATCTACAAGAGGGTACTGGCTTAGGTGATGGCGAAGGTGCTCAAAATAATTCGAATGATATTGAGCAAGATGATGATCTAACTGAAGATGCCCAACAACAAAACAAAGAAAAAGATGACAACAAAGATGATGAAGATGAAAATGATGATGCTGTTGAAATGGAAGGTGATATGGCTGGTGATTTGGAAGATTTATCTGGTCAAGATGATGATGAAGATATTAGTGACGAAGAAGAAGATGATGAACTGGATGAAGAAATTGATGATCTAAATGAAGATGATCCCAACGCTATCGACGATAAGATGTGGGATGAACAAGCTGCTGAAGATTCAAAAGAAAAGAACACTGAAGAAAATTTAGATAATAATGGTGATGATGACAATGTCGAGGCTGGTGATGATAAAGAAGGTGATAACAATGAGAATGGTGAACAAGAAGCCAATGATGCAAATGAAGAAGAAAATAAAGATACTGAGGTACAAGATAATTCTGATGATGAAAATAACAATAACGATGAAGGTGAAGAAGGTGAAGAAGGTGAAGAGGAAGAAGATGTTGGAGAACAAGAAGATGAAGTTCGTAATGATGAAGGTCAATCATTAGATGCTGATGTTCCTGATGTCGAAACAATGGATCTCCCTGAGGATATGAATTTAGATTCCGAAGGTGAAGATGAAGACGCTTCTGAAAAAGAACAAGAAGATGATTTCATGAATGATTCTGAAGAAGAGGAAGAAAAATTATCAAAGGAAGAAAAAGTTGCTTCTGAAGATGAGAATGCAGAACAAGAAGAACAAGAAGAAGAACAAGATGTTGAAATGGGTTCTAATTCTGAAAATTCTGATGAAGAAGAATTGGAAGATGTTGAAGAAGAATTAGATGGTAAGAATGACGGTACCACTGATGAACCAGCAGAAGAGGAGGAAGAAGTCTCTGATGAAGAGCTTACTGATCAAAAAGAAGAAGAAAAAAAGGAATCGAATGGTGAAGATGCCACTGAAGGTTTAGATGGTGTTGATGACGTCATGGAACAACAAACTGAAGATACTGATTCTGCTGTTCAACAGCAATCTGGTTCTAAGGGAGCTGGTTCCGATGCTAAGGATGATGAAGAGCAAGAAGATATGGGTAATTTTGGTAACACTCAAAACCCTCATCAGGAGCAAGAAGAAAATATGGACACCAATGAATCATCAAGAGAGGAAGCCAAAGAAGCTTTGAAACAATTAGGTGATAGTATGAAGGAATTCCATAGACGTCGTCAAGAAATCCAAGAAGCTTCAAACCATGGTGAAGAAGAAGAACAACCAGAAGCGAATAACGAACGAATGGATGAATTCGAACATGTGGATGGTGCTAATACTGAGACCAATACTCAAGCTATGGGTTCTGCCAATCAAGATGAAATCCAAACCATTGATGAAGATAAAGCTATCGATGATGATATGCCAGAAGATCAAGATGTTGATATGCATGAAGATGACAAGCAAGCAATTGATGATTCTAATGCTGACAAAAATGAAGACGCCAATGGTGATATCAAAGAAGAACCATCTACTGAACCAAATAGTAAGGGTGGTTTCATTGGTGAAAGAAAAGATTTAATAGATTTTGAAGATTCATTAAACAATGCTAATAATCAAAATGAAAACATTGATGATCTAGAAGCCCTAATTAATGAAATTGATCAAGAAACTCAAAAATTAGATTTAATTGAAACTCCACCAAGAACATTGGAAGAATCTCGTTCATTATGGAATAAGAGTGAAATTGCTACTGCTGATTTAGTTTCTAGATTGGGTGAACAATTACGTTTAATTTTAGAACCTACTCTTGCTACCAAACTAAAGGGTGATTACAAGACAGGTAAAAGATTAAATATGAAGAGAATCATCCCATACATAGCTTCTCAATTCCGTAAGGATAAGATTTGGTTAAGAAGAACTAAACCAAGTAAACGTCAATATCAAATTATGATTGCATTGGATGACTCTAAATCCATGAGTGAATCAAACTGTGTCAATTTAGCCTTTGATAGTGTTTGTTTAGTATCTAAGACATTAACCCAATTAGAATCAGGTGGTTTATCTATTGTTAAATTTGGTGAACATACTAAAGAAGTTCATTCATTTGATCAACAATTTAGTAATGAATCTGGTGTGAAAGCATTCCAATGGTTTGGTTTTCAAGATTCTAAGACTGATATTAAGAGATTAGTTTCTGAATCTATCAAGATTTTCGAACGTGCTCGTTCATTCAATAGTTCTGATGAATGGCAACTAGAAATTATTATTTCTGATGGTATTTGTGAAGACCATGAAACTGTTCAAAGATTAGTACGTCGTGCCAGAGAAAACAAGATTATGTTAGTCTTTGTTATCATTGATGGTATTACCTCAAATGAATCTATTATGGATATGAGTCAAGTTAAGTACGTACCAGATCAATTCGGTAACATGCAATTAAAGATTGATAAGTATTTAGATACTTTCCCATTTGAATTCTATGTTGTTGTTCATGATGTTAGTGAATTACCAGAAATGTTATCGGCAATTTTACGTCAATATTTCTCTGACTTAGCTTCTTCTTAATGAATTAAGCTAGACTCTGTATAACAAACTTTTGTACAATATATATTATAAAAAAATGAACTTTTTAATTAACTTATTTCTTATTATTTCTTGATTGATGTATACATTTTATGTAAAGTATTGATATATATAAATCAAACTATATGCTTATTTACCATTTTTGGCCATTTCCAAAACCCAAGAGCAATCTCTCAAACCATCGATCTTCACCTTATTGTTGGTACCTTGATCATCATACAACCCATTATAGTGCTCATCATGAGTAGCAGGTTTGGAAATACATATATGATTTCCATCAGGTAATAAACATTTCATTTGTGAGCTTGGGAAAGGGCATGGACAAGCGTTTGGATTGTCCACACAAGTCAAAGAATCTGGACACAAATAGCCAGGACAGTTATCGTTCAAGAACTTGTCTTCAAAACTCTCTCTAACATTTTGGTGCTGTTGTTGCTGTTGATGTTGTTGCTGGTTGAAATTGAAAAAACCATGTGTCATTGGGAAAAACGCCAATAAAAGCGAAACAACCGCTAAAAACTTGGGAATACTTGTAACACCAGCCATTGCATACACTGCACACTCCAAGGACCTTATTAGACTCTATATATCCCAGTAAAATCACCATTTAATCCAATAATTAACACATATTTAATACTCTTAAATAGTTTTTCAACTGAAAAATTATTTGCCATGTCCACTGCTGGTCATGTGATGCACGCAGTGACAACTGAATGCTATATCGATGGATTTTATAAGCTATAGTGATCCAATTGCAACAAGATCGGCACCACTGCAATGTACTGTTACAGAGGTTCATGCTAATCTTATTTTTGTGATTTTAGGTCCATCGACAGAGGATCTGGATTGTCAGGAACCTTACTCGTTGGTATCTCACCTTCAAAGCAAGCTAACATGACGACTCAAATAGTTTCTGATCATTCAGCATCGATAACCACATCAAACCTACGTTAAACTGGCCAAGTACTGTATCATGGGGGGCATATGTGGTATATTCCCACTGGTCCTTTAATTATGCATTTCACAGCCAAATTTGGCGTTTTAATATCTAACGCGTAAGTGAAATATTTCAAAATATGCCAAATTTCAATGAATCAATAGTGTACAAGTTAGTTGATAAAAGTGATTGTAAGCCATTGGTTAAGGTCGATTAGGGTCATCTGAAGGTGTCCAGAACTACTCTGTTGGTTTTTTTTTCTGTTTGGAGTTAGTCGATAAGTGGCCAAGCTGTTGAGATTGGTCAACTGGAAAAGAAAACATCATGTATTATAATTTAAGTCAATTGCCAGAATCATACCATAAGATTCTTCGAAAATCTTCTAGTCATTCGTCATGTCAGTTGGTGCTGTTTGTTTCATGTTTGAATATTGACGCATTGTGTGCTACCAAGATTTTGTCTATTCTGTTCAAGAAACAATTAGTTCAATCACAGATTGTGCCAGTCTTTGGGTATGCAGAATTGAAACGTCATTATAGTCAATTGGATGATAATATCAACAGCGTTGTCTTTGTTGGATGTGGTGGTGTTTTGGATTTGGAATCTTTCTTAGATATTGATCCTGAAGAAATGGAAATTGGTACTGATGATAACGATAAAAAAATTTACAATAGAGATATATATGTGCTGGATGCTCGTCGACCATGGAGTTTGGATAACTTATTTGGTTCAGAGATTGTACAATGTTTTGACGATGGTACTGTAGAAGAATCCTTAGAAGAACAAAAGAAAGCATATTATGAATTGTTAAAACTAGAAAATGCAAGATTAGAAGAAGGTGATGAAGAAGAAGAGGAAGATCAAAATGAAGAAATTAATGATCCAACAGATGATGATAATGATAGTGAGGATGAAGAATTTTTGGGTGGGAAAAGACGTGGTTCAGATGTTGATATATCTAAACAGGATAAAAAACAAAGAAGAAAATTAGTAAATAAATATGAATCTGTCCTAGAGGAGTACTATTCTCAAGGTACATCGATTGTCAACTCACTATCCATGCAAGTATATTCATTAACTTCATCCTTAGGTGAAACAAATCTTCAGTATTTATGGTTGACAATTTTAGGTACAACTTCACTTGATGTAGCATATCCACAAGTTTACAATAGATTATTTCCATTATTACAAGATGAAGTGAAAAGATTATCTCCAAAGACTTTTGCCACTAAGACTCCTGATACATTGTCGATTGATATTCAACCGGATTATTACCTGTTTTTACTAAGACATTCTTCATTATATGACAGTTTCTTTTATTCAAATTATGTTAATGCAAAGCTATCCTTATGGAATGAAAATGGTAAAAAAAGATTACATAAAATGTTTGCCAGAATGGGTATACCATTGAGTACTGCTCAAGAGACATGGTTGTATATGGATCATTCTATTAAGAAGCAATTAGGTGTTATATTTGATAAAAATTTAGACCGTTACGGTTTACAAGATATTGTTAGAGATGGGTTTGTTCGTACTTTTGGTTATCGTGGCTCTGTCAGTGCCAGTGAATTTGTCGAATCATTGACTGCATTGTTAGAAGTTGGTAGAAATATAACTACTTCCAAAAAAACTGAAGATGATGGAAATGATACAGATGACGGAAATGATGAAGATGATAATACTAAAAATACAATGACATCTAATCAAAAAAAATGGATTGCTAATTTCTGGTTAAGTTGGGATGCACTAGATGATAAAAATCCTGAATTGTTGACTCGTGGTATTAAGCATGCACAAATTCTTCAAAAATCAATTTTTAATACTGGTATGGCAATTCTTGCTAAAAAATTATTAAAGAATTTAAGAATTTACAGATTATGTGTTTTACAAGATGGTCCAGATTTGGAAATATATAAGAACCCATTAACTTTATTAAGATTAGGTAACTGGTTGATTGAATGTTGTGCAGAATTTGAAGATAAACAACTACTTCCAATGGTGTTAGCCAGTCTTGATGAATCTACCGATACTTACCTAGTTGCAGGTCTATCCCCAAGGTACCCAAGAGGGTTGGACTCTTTACAAGCACGTAAACCTATCTTGAACAATTTCAGTATGGCTTTCCAACAAATCACAGCACAAACTGGTGCTAAATTAAAGATTGATAATTTTGAAAGCTCAATCATTGAAATCCATCGTGATGATTTATCGCCATTTTTAGAGAAATTGACACTAAGTGGGCTGTTATAGAGGCCTCTCACTGACTCAATAGCATACATAGAGTAGCATAGAATAAAAATAATATTTACATACATTAATCCATCATTTTTTGAACAGATACACCATATAATTCATTATTTACAGCTAAAAAGCTATGGACATTGCGAATATAAAAATTTGGCACAAATTAAACCTTTGATAAATTTAAATGTTAAAACCAGAAGAGAACCAGAAGAGAAATGAATACAGATGCTAACGATAATACTGGCTATCATGACAATAACCATATAGATGATGAAGATGTACCTTCTCGATCGTTTCAGTTACCTTCACTGCCACCGTGGAAGACACCAAGGTTTAAGGTTTCTAGTGATTTAAACCTGATAACACCGTTGAAAAGACCTACTAATGGGTCAAAGAGTAAGACTAACCATGGTAAGGTGAATGATCCCCATGTATTATTTGATACACAAAATATGAATATCTCGGAGAGCAATAATGCATTGATTTTAGAGACAGAGATGGAAGATGATATTCCTGTTGTATCTGTTGAAATTGATAATTCTTTTCAATATGAACCTTTCTCAACTAAAACTTTAATAAGAGAAAGCAAAATAGAGAATTATCTAAGAGCTGAACGAGCTGCTCATTGCTTAGTGTTTCATGAACAGGCTCACGAATCTGATTCCAACACTTTTAGACCGGATACTCATTTCGATTGTGATGACGATACCAATGGTATTGGATTGATAACAAATGATAAAACTTCTTCTTCGTTACTTCTAGGGTTACCTGGATATTCTAAAAATGAATTATTAGAAGATACATCAAATAATATTCCTTCAGCAAGGCCGAATGTAAGAAGAATTGATGAGGTGCTGAATAATGAAACAAATGCACTAAAGAATTTTTGGAACAATTCATCATTAGTCAATACATTTGAAAGAGATCGTTTACATGAACAATATTTATTGTTACAACAAGAGGAGATTGAACTTGAGAGAGTAAAAAATCAATTACGAAATGGAGAACAAGTTGATAACATATGGCAAACGAAAACAATGATAAAAGATTAATTTATTCATAGATGGTTGATTCATATCTTCCAGCATATTCAAATAAACATATTATATAAAAAGTTGTAACAATACAGGATAAATATAGGTTTTTTAAAAAGGTATTATACATTATATATGTCTATAAATGTTAAAAATACAAATAGCATCAAATTTATTACATTATATTATTTAAATAGGAATTCTAGTGTTAGTTATTTGATTTTCTAACTTCAAATCCCATTCTTGTTTTAATTCTTCAATATATTTTAGAACATCGGCAGTACCAGTAGCATCAACTTCTTGGATTTCAATGTATTCTTCGCCATCCCAGTTGGTAGCAGAACCATACTTGACATCTTGTCCCTTTAAGTCATTACTATCTTGAGTTGCAACATAAACGGGGGCATTAGCAGCTTTGTAACCGTCAATATTGTGCCATTTAGAACCACAATATCTAGCAATGTAAAACATCAATAACATACCATAGAATGTGAAAACATTCAAAAATTCGTTATATGAATTACTCTTGAAGATACCAGGATTAACAACATATTGTGTAATGCCAATTGAAGACAATTGTTTGTATGTTGCAAGATGTAATAAGTCGATTAATCTTTTGGAACCTTCATATGTGATATCAGACTTGATTAATTGCATATCTTGGAATGATAAATATTCTGGTTTGGATAATAAACTTGAAACCCAGACGATTTTAGCATTACCTGAAGATAGTTGAGGTAAGATTTTTTGAATTAAATAGTATGGACCAAAAACGTTAGCTTGGAAAACCATACCCATGTCATCTCTAGATTTAACACCAACTTTTTGAATTCTATAATTAGGATTGGTAACAGCTTCCATTGGTGAAGTTAATGATTGTTTTGTAGCACTAATCCAATCAATGCCTTGGTTTAAAGCTAAAGCGGAATTGGCAAAATAGTAATGAATAGCGCTGTATTTCTTCAAATCATTGTACGCATTTAGCACACTGACCATGTTAGTGAAATCAACTAACAAGTAATCATAATCAACAATACCAGGACGATTAATCTTTTCAACAAATTCTTTAATTTGATCAATAGTTTCTCTCACACGAGGTAGAGTTCTTGAAGTAACCACAAGAGTCAATCTGACATTTGGGTCTTCCTTCTCAAGTAATCTGTACACAATGTTTAAACCTAGGTTACTAATAATAATTCAATCAATTAAAAGAGTTAGTAAATTGACACCATGAAAAATATTGTAAAATATTCGGATACTTAAACATACCTGTTTGTACCTGTAATAATGGCTACTTTTCGGTCACTCATAGCTGTAATATTCTAATATACCTGGATATATACTTTGACCCTTCAATGGTAACACAATCTTCAACTAACAACATTAATATCCAAGTCTGATCTGTCTTTAACTATGAAAGATTCAATAATTTTTCATTAACCTTTAACTTTTCTCATCTAAACGATGTTAGTACCGAAAAAAGGCTATAAGCTTTAAACCAATGCTATAAAATGTGTATTTTGAAATTGAATAAATTACAAAACTAATTATGAATATTTACTTAGTCGATGTCAAAAACTTCAGGACAGTTGCATCCACAGCCTGTTGGACATTCCTGAGCAGAGTCCCACCATTCTTTAGCGCAGGAAGAATGCATTACATGTTGACAATTCCCACAAATGAACAAACTTCTAGTGACTTTTAAGTTACAATAGTTACAGTTTCTCTTGGTTAATAAATTTCCAGACTCATCCTCATTCTCTACCCAGTGAGTTCCTATACCATCGAACTGATTATTTCCTGATATGCCTGTGATTTCATTTGGCTCATTCCCTCTGATATCTATTTTCAGTATACGTGCACGTTCAATTGGTAAACCCCAACGATTTAATAGATCAGCATATTGGTATATATATGTTTCCATTTTAGAGACATCATTAGGATCAATAAACGAACTTTTTGCATTTTCAATTACATCTAGAATTTCATCGTGGATTAATTCAATCTTTACGTCAGGTATTCTAGGTGGGATCAAAAGGGTAGGTGTTACAGATGTAGAAACATTACTGCTATTAAACTCATTACCCCATAACCCAGCTCTTCTACTACTTCCAGGATTGTTTCTAAAATTAAAGTAATCTTCTGATTGTATGGAGCTTGCATCTGGAGACGCATTTCTTTTTGATTTCAGAAGTTCTGAAGCATTTGAAGGTTGGTAACTAGCTGAGTATTGTGATAATGCATCGTTTTTCCATGCATCAGTACTGTTGTCATTAGTAAAGGAAACAATACTTTCAACTTTCTTATCATTTGGGTCTTTCATTTCTTCGTTGTTTACATCAACAAATAAAACTTTTGGTGGTACTAAGATGCATGCTATCATCGCCAACATTTGAAGATTAATCTCTTTTTCAAAATATAGTATTGCTTCTTTAACAAACCATTTAATACCCATTGGATGATGATCCCAAGAAATGTTATATGGATCACCTTCCTCTTGTGTCATTATAAAATCAGATAAAATCTGCCAACAATGACTTATTCCATCAAATCCATATTTTTCTGCAACAAGTGCATTGTGTCTAGCCATCTTATCAGAACTTGTCTCTAAGAATTGATATTCAACTGCTAGCTCCTTTTTATCAGGAATTAGATGACTAAAATCATTTAGATATATTGAATTCTTAATAAACTTACTAGATTCAGCAGTTTTGCTGGAATTTGCATGTAAGGAGCCAAACACTTTTGTAAAATCACCATGTAAATTAGGTAGATGGGTTCTTAAGACATTATCATTATTTAATATATCATCCCAATCATCAGAAGAATTACCAAAACTTTCATCAGAATCACTTTCTTCATCCGCAGAAATTACCGAATGTTTAGCTGTAGAAGGTGTAGTAATAGTATCTACATATCTTTTTGGTCTTTGTGCAACTTTACTACTTTCAGATTTGGAATCATCTTCAGTTAATCTTGTTCCATAGCTTGCTCCAAAAGTATGTTTTGTATAATCAGCATTAACAAAATTTAATAAATCACTATTTCTTCTTTCTTGATTAGTATCACCTGAAAAAAAGCATAGTAATTGCCCTGTTGCTGTCCAAACCATCCCACATTCATTGGGTACAGGAGTACTATCAAAGGAAAGATCTCTACCTAGTAGTTTTAGTTCATCTAATTTATCATCTTTGGTATTTTCTATATTCAAATTGTCATCATCAGTATCAGTACTTGAATCTGACAATGAAGTCTCCGTTGTGGCTAATGATGAGACATCATCAAAATCAAGATGATCAGAAATATCGAAATCCATTAATTCAATGTCATTATGTTCAATATCATCAAGGTTAACTTTTTCTCCCAAAATGAATCTTAGACAAGGTTCCAGACAGTATAAACTTGAGTCAGTGTATTTTTTCCCTATTTCCTTTAGAGTTGACAAAAGTTCTTTACTTTTAGACTCAGTTAACTTACTATTTTCTTCTATTGTAAACACAGGAGCATTATCTGGATTTGGATAATTTGAAGATACTGAAACCTTTAATCTTAAAAATATATATTCATCTGGGTTTGATTCTAACCATGGTCCCATTAATGTAATTACTAATTCACCTGTAGAAACGGATATCTTTTCAAAAACTATTTTTGAAAAATTGTGACCAACAGCACTGACTTCTTCACCTAAGTTTTGAAACTTACGCTCTTTAAAGAAATTTTCTGGTGAAGTAGAATCGTTCATTCTCACACCTGATATCCAGTTAATATGATTAACATCATCACTTGTTTTGACACCAGATGTTACAACAAATGTTTCTTTCAATCTTCTACCATTATACGCCGAATCGATTTCTAAGTTATCTGGCTCTTTATTATAAGTTTGATATTCATAATTAGGTAACATCTCTTTTAATCTCTTTCCTCTATCAAAATTAACTTTATTGTAAACATAATCTGAAATTGGCCATAATCGAAGATCACAATCTTTTGACCATGTTACTAATTGAAATTCTCTATCATCATTTATAGAATCATGTGGGTATCTTGACCTCCAAATAAAATCAAGAACTTTATCAGTGTGTCCCTTGAATTCTGCTACAGGATCCAGTACACGGTTGTGTTGATCTATTGTATTTCCTTGTTCATCATTTTCTTTATTATCATCTAAATCCATCATAAATACTGAATTATCTCCACCTATCATTGGCATAATACAGCAGCCGTTACCAAATGGTAAATAACGACCTCTCCAAATAGGAAAACTTGTATTGATAGTGCTTTTACATTCATTATCAACATCTGAGTAATCCCAAAATTTAACAGAACCATCATTGGAGCATGTCATTAATTCAGTTTCATTAAAACGATTGAAGTCTACACTATTAACACTACTTGTATGGCCTGCCAATTTTCTTAATGGTGCTGAGCCATTTCTTAAATCCCATATACACACATCATTACCATGAGAAGAAGCCAAAATATTAGGATTTTTATAACTCCATTTAACTTGAGATGCCCCGGAAGCCCAATCGCTAGTAGAATAAAAAGGCCTACTAGGACTTCTTAAATCCCATGCATGAACATAGGTATCTATCGAACAAGTTGCTAAAATATCAGGATGTTGACGACTGAAATTAATATCAGTAATTGCCCTAAAATGGCCATGTAGCACATGCTCAATAGCATTAGAAGATGGCTTATCTAGATTCCAAATGATAGCCTTTTGATTCGAAGTAGAAACAATCCAATTTGGTTTTGCTGGATGAGGAGACCATTGAACATCAGCTACTTGCCAAGGTGTGTTGTGTTGTAATAAACGTGGCGGAGAAAATGGATCATCCAGATCAATAATATAAAGGCCTTGTCTACCCGCTAATACAGCATCCCTACCAGAGGGATTGATCGATATAGCATTAAAACCACCATCTACTCTTAATGATAAAGATTTCCCAAAAGTAAGAGAATTGTATGGGTCTTCGCCAACAAAACCAACCATACTTTCGAGTAATTGTCAATATCAATACCCAGTAAGTTTCTTATCAGATGAGGGGTCTTCAAGTCTACTTACCTCTTAGGAATTGGTTCAATTATTCATTAATGATTAAGCATTATATATCTTAAAGACTATTCTACTTAATTTTATCAGATATTTCATTAAAAATTGTCACGTGCTTTTGCAGTTTCCTGAGTAATATCGATTTAATGAGCAATAAATATTACTTTAATTTCAATTCTTAATGTCATTTCATTATAAATAGATAAACAAACACAAACTTTTACAGAATATACAAACAATTATGTATTTAGTCTCTTGTAACAGCGTCGAAGATACGTTGGAATGGAGCTCTGAAGCCGGTCCATCTTTCGAATTGCGCAACACCTTGGTGAACTAACATTTGAGCACCTGGGATAGCTTGCCAGTTGTACTTATCATGAGCAAGTTTCATAATTGGAGTAAGAGTAGGCTTGTAGGCAGCTTCTAACAATGTTGGTTTGAAGAAAGAAGTAGAGGCCTTAGAAAAGAATCTTTCCAATTTGGATAATAAATCATGATCTAATGGTTTATCAGCAGGAACACAACTGACGGCAAGAGAAACATCTTGAGCAATGTTTTCAATATCAGAATTGGTTTCCAAGATAACAATGTTATAGGATTCTGGGAATGATTCCTTTAATGGAGCCAATTTAGACATTGTTCTGTTAGCAAGATAGATCTTAGAGCATCCTAAAACATGTAAAGCATGAATAGCAGCTCTTGAAGTACCACCAGAACCAATAACTAAACCTGAAGCGCCAGAAACATTTTCTGGGACACCGTTAGCAATCAAAGAATTGGTAATACCAATCCAGTCAGTGTTATCACCCAAGTATTTATTATCTCCCAATGGAATAACAGTGTTGACAGCACCAATAATAGCAGCAGCTTCAGTTAAATCAGTCATGTATTTCATTATATCTAGCTTCAATGGAATAGTAACAGCCAAACCACCCAAATTCTTATTGCCATCTAATAATTCTTTCTTGACTAACTCGATAGAATCAGTTTCAAATTTATCAAATTTGTATGGTAGACCTAACAGTTCGTAACCAGTGTTATGTAAAACAGGAGATCTTGAATGAGAAATTGGATTACCTACAACAAAAAATTCCATTGGAGCGAATCCACCAAGAGCTGTATAGATAGTGTTGATTTCTTTCAAAGTCAATTGGCCTGGAGCAGCAGAATTTGGAAGTAATTCTGAGGTTATTGGAGTTAAAACAGGGTTAATAACACGGGACATTTTACCTAACTCTCTCATGTTAATTGCAATCAAAGGCTTTGATTTATGGCTATCTCTGAATTTTTCTAGACTCAAATTGTCTTCAAATTTAGTAGCAGCACCAACAAACTTAACAACATCAACATCTAGAGCCATAGCTTGATTATATCTATTTTCCCATTCAGCATCATCCCATGGGTATAAAGCCTTGAAATCATGATGAGAACCGATAATTTTAGTGAAGCCTTTATTGTTTAGAACGAAGTATTGGATAGCAGATGGCATGGTCAATTCTAAGTCAATAAATTCAACACCAGCTTTTAAGGCCAGTTGGAATAGTGATTTCATTGACTCAAAATCTTCATCAGGAAAGTTACCACCTTGGTTTTTAGTTCTGATAGTAAAAATAATAGGTAAACTATTAGTAGAAGTTCTTAAAATAGATAATTGCTTAGCAACATATTCACGTTCATATTGAGCAAGATGGTCAACTCTAACTTCAACGGCATCACAACCGTTAGTAATATCAGTCAAATGATCAACCTGTTCACTTAAATCTTCAAATGTCAAACATACAAAAGAAGATCTAGTCTTAGGAATGCCTAAAATTCTCTTACCAGTAATCCTTGTGATAAATCTATCAAAAGTTCTTCTTAAGGTTTGAAACTCTTTTTCAGATGAACAATGTGGAGCAAAGAATTCATAGTTGGAACAATCATTATACCAAGTTTCTCTTCTTTCCCAAATATCTCTAATTTCTTCAACATAAGCTGGTCTTGTTGGATCACTTTGCAAGAAAACAATAGTTTCTTCGATATCTCTGTGTAAATGCAAAACAATACCACCTTCAGCTGAAAATTTTTGTAAAGCTTCTCTTGCTGGGGCATTTTCGACAATACCACCGCCAGTAGAGAATACATAACCTTCATTACCATGTTTTTCAATCATTTCTTTGAATAGAGCGGTTTCTTGAGTACGGAATTCTTCCCAACTATTGTTGTTGACGAAATCCTTAACAGTTTGTCCACCATGTCTTTCTTCGAATAGATCGTCTAAGTCAACTAGCTTGTAACCTAAAGAAGCAGCACACCATTTACTAATAGTAGTCTTACCAGCAGCTCTCATACCGATGATAATGACACTTTTTTTAGACCCATTCTTAGATTTGGACTTTAATGGTTCTGCACCATCTAATTTTGTGCCTAAAGTGGTATGTAGAACATCCCACCAACCTGGCCATGTCTTACCGGTACAGTGTCTTTCTAAAATTCTAACTGGTTCTTCATTATCAGTTGGTTTCTCGGAGTTTACCATACCAGCTAATAATGAAAAACTCATAGCAACACGGTGATCATCGTAGGTATGAACATCGGTTGGAACAGTTAATTCATTAATGGAATTAACACCATGAACTTGGATACCGTCAGGCAATTCATCAGTTTTCACACCAAACTTAGCTAATTGGGTGGCCATAGCCTCAATTCTGTTACATTCTTTAACACGTTGGTTAGCAATACCTTCAATAGTAGTAGTATTCTTAGAGGATGGATCATCATCATGAGCGACAGCAGCAACAACACATGCTGTTAAGAAGGCATCAGTCATTGGTTCCATATCAACATGTTTCAATGGTTTTAATGAGCCTCTGGCTGGGCCAGTTACTGATGTGGAGGTAGCTGTTTGTTCAACAGTACAACCCATTGGTTTCAAGACATCACGAGCAAATCTAGCATCACCTTGTAAAGATTCAAAACCAATATTTGGAACAGTTACTGTAGTACCAGTCAAAGCAGCAAAGGCTAATGGATAAGTAGCACTTGATGCATCACTTTCAACAACGTATTCAGTTGGATTTATATATTCACCCTTTGGAATGTAATAGGTGTAGGCTTCAGTAGTAGAGGTCTCGACCTTAATACCGAATTTTTCCATCATTTTAATTGTCATTTCAACATATAATTGAGAAATGGGTTTACCACCAACTAAGGCTAAAGTTACAGGTTCGTCAGCATATGGAGCACACATCAAAATAGATGAAACGTATTGGGATGAAACAGTAGCGGCTAGTTCAATTCTACCACCTTTAAATGGGGTACCGGTGTAAACCTTCAAAGGTAGACAGCCTTCACTTTTTAAGTAATCAATCTTAGTACCATTGGCACGTAAGGAATCAACTAATGGGCCAATTGGTCTTTGTTGCATTCTAGCGTTACCAGTTAAAACAATGTAATCATTTTCAGAACTAGAGTTGACTAAAGCAGCAACAGATGTCAAGAAACGAGCAGCTGTACCAGCGTTACCTAAATATAATGGGTCAGCACAAGCTGTCAAGGCGGCACCACCGTGACCCTCAACAACAACAGTTTCACCGTTATCTTCTAAAGAAATGGAAGCACCCTTTAGTTCTTGAACAGCTTTCAACATATGTTTGGTATCATCTGAATGTAATAAGTTCTTTACTCTGCAAGTACCTTTACCTAAAGCAGCCAAAATCAGAGCACGGTTAGAAATAGATTTAGAACCAGGTGGGACGACGACAGTTTCTTTGACATTTTGCTTTTTTTCGAATGGGTAAACTAATGTTTCATCAGTTAAAATAACTTTTAAGTCTTCATCAGAGACAACATGAGCAGATGTACCATAACATTTACCAATACTTTCCAAAATGACGACTTTCTTTTTAGAACCATCATTTTTCTTATCAATACTCATTTTGCTCAACAAAACATCTAACGGAGTTTCTTTGTTCAAAGTTAATTCTTTGAACCATTTTTCATCTGGGGAAGTTGGCAAGCCGTAAGCAGCCAAGATCTTTGATAGACGAGCAACTTGAGTTGGAGATAAAATACCTAAGTAACGAGATAATTCGGCTTCTTTGATCATACCAAAGGAAACACATTCCCCATGCAAAGCTTGTGGAGTTAAAATAGCTTCGTAGGCATGACCGATAGTGTGGCCAAAATTCAACAAGTTTCTTAAACTAGATTCACGTTCATCAGCAGATACAACTTGAGCTTTAACTCTTATACTTTCTAAAACCAATTTGTAAGTATGTTCTAACATTTGCTCAATATTAGTGTAAGAAATTTTTACAGTAGAATCAGAATTCTTAACTGGGACATCAATAAATTTAGCATTATTAACAATATCCAAGAAAACGATAGCATTAGATTCTAATCTATCGAATTCATCACTGTTCCAAATACAAGCAGTCTTAATAACTTCGGCCATACCGTTAATGAATTCTCTCTTTGGTAAAGTTTCTAACCATTTAATATCGACCAACACGAAGGAAGGTTGCCAAAAGGCACCGACAAAATTCTTACCCAATGGAGTATCAATGGCAGTTTTACCACCAATAGAGGAATCAACCATAGACAACAAAGTAGTTGGAACTTGTACAACACGAACACCTCTCATGAAAGTGGAAGCAACAAACCCAATCATATCACCAATAACACCACCACCAACGGCAACGATCACAGTGTCACGAGTGCAACCTTCAGACAATAGATAGTCTTCAATGGAAGCCTTAGTGGCTCTAGACTTACTGGTCTCACCTGGTTTGACCACGTATCTCAACAAACGAGACTCTTGAGGCAAACTAGATTCGAAATTGTCCATCAAATCTTGCAAATATGGAGTCTTCTCCACATTGGAATCATTAATAATCACATAAGTGGAAGACTTACATTGAGAGATAATAGTATCAATGATATGACCACTGATATTGTAACCAACATGGATGGTGTCCTTACCTAAAATAGGTACTTTTTCCAAAGATACCATTTTGTGCGTTTTTTTCCAATTTCTATAATTTTATTGGATTATAAATTTTACAAATTATAAAATCTATTATAAAAATTCCAAAGAACTACCTTCACTGTTCACTTTGATTTTGTTTTCAAGACCTTAAATGACTAGCAATTGCACAATTTAACCATCAATTGTACAGTAATTTATTCATTTTATTCAACTTTAACTATCCCTTCATGGCTTTCAACACCAATTTTCCAAAAAAAATTTGATATTGCTGAGTCACTGACGGTCACGTGCAGGCGTCTTTACAATTGGACCATAGTGAACCTTTATCGTAGATG
This sequence comes from Vanderwaltozyma tropicalis, assembly GCA_030555675.1. NCBI lineage: Eukaryota > Fungi > Ascomycota > Saccharomycetes > Saccharomycetales > Saccharomycetaceae > Vanderwaltozyma > Vanderwaltozyma tropicalis. The sequence continues at coordinate 132,253 of JANIWO010000010.1, forward strand.
TTTGTTATAAGAGCCACGTCGTTGACCGTTTGGTAGTCCTGTAGAGTGTATTGCCTTGGGTTGTAAGAGTTTGTGCTGTAAAATTCGTCGTTTTCCAAGTGAAAAAACCAGTTTCCAGCACTAGTTTTCACCAATCTGTTGGACCTGGCAAATTCTTGTATTTGGAACCACTTATCCACTTCATTGGTGGTCATCCCGTCTTTCATTTGGGACAATTGGAGGTATGTAAACACTGAGCAGATGATGGAGAAACATCCACATAAGATGGTCATCGATAGAATGTATTGGGATCGTGGAACATTTTTCTGAGTAGTAATGTAAATTAGTCTTATAAATGCATAAGTCAATGATACGGAATTCAATAAAAGAAATCCGTAAAACCACATGTAGTTGCCCTTACCAATGCAATTGTTGACCCATATACAATGATGGTCATGAAGTAAGACACAACGGTCACATATACGGCAATGCTTGGATCTTGCAGGTTTCACTTTTTGACAGGTCTTGCATGTTATTCCTGGGAAATAAATGAGGTTGTCGTATTTATACTGGTTTGGATTCCAAGTGAGAGTATCTATAGTATTCTGTGGTTTCACGAACATTGTCAATAACCCAAATAATGGTGTCACTACGACAAAAAAGGGAATCAATAAAATTGATTCAAATAATGATAAATATTCATTTAATAATGGTTCAACTTTCACATAATAGCTGTAAACAATATATGTGTACAGTGAAAAATAAAAGATAGGTATCACATTGTACTTCCACCTGTACTTTTCTATATCTTCAATGAATGGTCTGAAAACATGCTTATAATACAATGAAAAGGGCCAAACAAACTTTAAAAAAGGTGATAAAAGTAGAAACAACACTTGAAGTATAATTAGAAACAATAGGTACTCTAGCATTGTTATTGGATCTTGCCCTGCCTGTTCAATCACCACTGAATTTCAATGCGATGAACTAAACTTTTCAACCTTTTTCAATCAATTCAATTTGAAATATCTGATATAGTTTGTTGTATGACAACTTTACTAGAAATAAAGTTAAAAAGAAACACACTAGAAAATCAGCTTTTAGTTTTAATTTAGGTAGTAATAATTAGAATAATGATTAGTTGACTCTTTATATATTTTTTAATGTAAAATATATAAATCATTAATATTTTTGTAGAATTTCACTTTATACCAACTAAATATTATAATTATTTTCAAAATATCTTAATAGTGTAAAAGTAATCAATTATTAAGAAACTTGTTCAGTTTATATTATTTAGAACTAAGATTATATGAATACTGTACCTCTACTTATTATAATTGTATTACTAGTATATATTGCTTGTATAATCTGTAATATTAAAATGGTCTGATATCCATAATGTGTGATATTAAAAATCCCAAACATCTCTTGAATTCTTAAAAATGGAACTCATCGCAAAGATAAATACTCTTATACAAAGAATTATACGAGCCAAATCTCATGAGGAAATTCCTAATCGATACTGGTGAATCACCTAAGAAGCCCAAGAGGTTAGCGTATGTTTGTTTTACTTTTAATTACCATCATTTCATCATTTTTTTACTAACGAATAGGATTGAATTATCGACAGATGCCAAGGTTGTCGACAAAGAAGAAGAAAGTGTGATTTGCAATCACCATGTTCAAATTGTATCAAGTTTAGAACAGAATGTATAATGGTCAAAGAAGATCTGCGGAGACACAGGTATTCTTCATCATATGTGAAAGCTTTAGAGAGCCATATTGCACATTTAGAATCGTCATTGAGAAATATTAAAAATGAAGATGATCAGCTAAAGAAAGACAAGATTTTGGACTCTTTAATCATTGATGATATTTCTCCTTCTGCATCATCTACTACTAGTACAGATCAACGGTTTGATATCGTTCTTAATTCAGTAAGCACAAGTAGTATCTATCCATTAAATTCTTTGTCTATTAATAAGAAAAAGATTAAAACAGAGCAAAATCTTCAACAAGTTAATTTGAAAAATCTATCAAGAAGCACATTAATTCTTCGTTCTTTATCATTATTTTTTAAATGGCTATACCCTGCTCATTATATGTTCATTCATAGAGAAACTTTTTTAAGTGCATTTTTTGGTGATTCTTCTACAAAAAGTTATTATTGTTCAGAAGAATTAGTATTTGCAATTGCTGCTCTGGGCTCCAAGTTATCTGCCAAAGATGATGAATTATTTAATCAATCAAAAGGATATTACCAAGTTGCTAAATCAATAGTTTTGAAAAAAGTATTCCAATTGGATGATTCAACATTGGAAGAATCAACTTCCTCTTCTAAATTAGCTATTGTTCAAACACTATTATGTCTTGCATTTTATGATATGGGTAGTGGAGAAAATCCAATGGCTTGGTACTTATCAGGATTGGCTTTTAGAATTGCTCATGAAATCGGTTTACAGTTAAATCCTGAAGCTTGGAATAATGTCTATGAAGATGAGCTATCAAAATTAGATTTTGAAGTTAGAAGTAGAATTTACTGGGGTTGCTACTTGGCTGATCATTTAATTTCTGTTTTATTTGGTCGATCTACTATTCTTCGACTATCTAACTCAACAGTTCCTGAAACTGACGAGTTGCCAGAAATCGAAACTGGTATTGAAGATTATATTTATGATCCAACCACAGTTCTTTCGATGGCGAACCCCCTTAAGAAGTTAATTGTTCTATCAAGAATTACAGAAATTTTTGCAAGTAAAATTTTTACTCATGCAGATACCATGAATCAAAGAAGTGAATATTTATCAAAGTTTAATCTAGAAATGTACAATTGGAAAACTGATTTGCCACCAGAATTAAGTTGGACTAAATCTGTAATTAGAGAGTTAACCAGTTTCAATCCAACCACTTCATATGTTTGGTTCCATTATCATTTGGTTTTAATTTCTTACAATAAACCATTTATTTATGAACTTCCACAATCTAGAGAACTAATTGAAGAGTCCATCGAAGAACTATATCATTTATTAAAATTATGGGAAAGAACATTTACAACTTTTGAAAAAAGTAATGTTTACATGGTATACAGTGCAATTTTAGTTCTACAATGTATGAATACTGATTTGATCAAGAAAGATTTTAAACAAGACTTCAAAAGATTTTTGGAGTCACCAACATTAAATTATGAATTGGCTAAAAAATTCTTAGATAATGAAGCTAGTTCAGATGAATTATTAGGTACTTTATCTCATGGTACTGACTTTGCTTTAGAATACAATTTTGATTTCACTTTACTTAATGAAATCGATACATTGATAGGAGGAACAAATACCATTTAATGAGTGTTTACATCCATATATCCTTGGTGAAAACCAGTTACCTGAAAAGTTTAAAATGAACTTGTGTAAAAGAATATTTTAAATTCAATTAGAATACAGCATATACAAACATATATCTAATTTGTTACATAATCATTCAATAAAAACATAAAAGCACAATAATCTATTACTAGATTAAAATAACTATATAATACAAACTTATGCAGTTTTAACTTGGAATGTCTGAGGTTGATAGTTTATTGTTATGCCAGAAACGTGATAATAAATCTGCATATCTTTCTAATTCTTCCACTGAAATGAGTAGTGAAAAATCACATAAGATTAAAAATTGTAATTCTAAGTGATTCAGTTCTTGTAAAGAGATCCCACCAACTCTTGCATATCTTGAGTTACTGTAAAAAAGATCACTAAAGAATTTTGTGCTTACTGTTACTCCTGCAATAAGTAATCTATGAATATTATATGAATCCATCACAAATATTTGTGATTGATTATTTTTGGTATTGTTTTCTTCGTTGGTAGAGTCGTCACCATTATCTTTACTGTTATTTGCATCATCCTCATGATTATTTTTTTGAGCAATGCTATTACATCTTTTGGATATTCTATCAAAATATACCAATAGAGAAAGGAAAACGTCATTTGTAATGGGGCAATATTTTTGTATTCTTAGGAAATATTGATCTAGCCCAATCTGAGGAATATGTTTACCTCTAAAACTCAAAACTGATTGTATATAAGGGTCACTATTTTCCATAATGGACTCATTGAATCCATTATCATGATTAATCATTCCTAATCGATCGTTTGACTTAACAATCTTATCAAGTAAAGCAGTTAACATTTCCAATAATTTATCAGTTGGGTATTCTGCAATATCAAAAGGTGTATCTAAAAATGGTTTCTCTTTTACAGGTGTTGATGTGGAATTCATCGGTACAATTGGTTCTTCATGAGATTCATTTGATCGTACCGGTTGTAATTTAAATTGATGATTTCCAACAAATTCATTAGAAACACTAGAATTAATATTAGAAGTATCATTTGGTGGAGAATATGGTAACGATTCATTAGTAGTATTACTCAACCCACTTGGTTCAACGGGTATTTTCATATGATAATCAATCTTATTACTCTCAACACTGCTATCCACTTGATGAACACTAGTTTGTAAGACACGTTCCTTACTAGGTATATTAATCGGTTGATTTACATCATTATTGTTATCTTCAAGGGAAGACGATGCCGATGAACTATTTACCATTCAAAATCAACGTATATGCCTAAATATTTTATGCCACTTATTCCAAAAATAAAGAAAAAAAAACCCAACAATTGATCAAAAATGTAACTTTTAATGGAATAGTTATACTGTAACCTCTATTACTAAAAGTATTTATAAAGTATCTTGTAATTTTAATAAAAATATTTCAAATATTTCTATTGTTCAGCGCCCAATATGTCTGTTTGCAAATTTAAACCTCTAGTTTAAAATCCCACCAATATATCTATAGTCTACAGCCACACTATAAACACTTGTCAGACCATATTATAACCACTTCCAACACTTATGCATCCACTTCTCATCAATCTATATACATCTATGTTGTTTCTTCCAAGTTTCCCTAACAAACCTTTAGTTTTTCAAAATTCAGCGATGAGAAGCCCTTTGTGAGGGTCACGTGAGTGCAGAGAACCATTAGAATAATGCTCCAATGGCAACTGCATACAGGCCAACAACCAGCGGCTCCATTGGTCTGCTATGGGTGCGTTGCTACTATACATCATGACTTATTACAATAGCTCTTTCTATATTTAGACTAGTTTATGAGTTGGGCCCGCAAAGGTCAGCAACATCCACCCGATGACTAGAGCCACCAATTTGAGTCCCAAAGACCAGGAAACCTCGAGACCCGAGCACCCATTGCCTGTACCAATCAACTAAATACTCATGGAAGTGGTTAGGTGTTTGTATATGACCAGATAATGTCATAATTCAACTGTTATTGCTGCTGTCACGTGCACTGAGGGTCTCTGCTGTGTGGACTTATAACCCCGCCACATGTCCCTATCAGCAAATAATTTATAGATTGAACCTGGAAGTATAAAAGTAACAGTGGTGATGAGATAATTGAAACTTTAAGAAGATCACTTGGTTGTTGTTGTTGTTGCCAGTAGACAGTTACTAACAAGTAGTGATACGCACTGATACACTCCGACGATGTTTTTAAGAAACGCTTTGATTAAGTCTCCTTTAGCTAGACAACTGACCACTTTGACTCCGGTGAGCACTAAATTGTCTCCACCAGCTGCTGCATCTTACTCACAAGCCATGAAGGCTAACAACTTGATCTTTGTCTCTGGTCAAATCCCTTACACTAAGGATAACAAGCCTGTGGAAGGCTCCATCTCTGATAAAGCTGAGCAAGTATTCGCTAATGTCAAGAACATTTTGGAAGCTAGTAACTCTTCTTTGGACAGAGTAGTCAAAGTCAATGTCTTCTTAGCTGATATCAACAGTTTCAAAGAATTCAATACCGTTTATGCCAAATATTTCAATGTTCACAAACCTGCTAGGTCTTGTATTGCTGCTGCTGCTTTGCCATTGAATGTCGATTTGGAAATGGAGGTTATTGCTGCCGAACTAGATTAATATTCAAATATCTGCCTAAATATATAGCTTTCTAATTTAAATACATTTTATTCAATTCGTTATTACCATTGTCTATTGTATTATTCAATCATGATGCATGCTGATACCCTGATTTCCAAGTGACGGCAACGCATTAAATGTAATGTACGGATGCACACAAATAAGTGTTTTGCAAAGTGGAATGCACGGATGTGGTAATCACGCAACAGGAAATTGGTTTTTAGTTTTTCTCCGAAATAAATTTCAATGCAGGACGCTACTTTCTCGGTTTCTTACCAGAAGATTGTGTAATTTACTGAGCGCTTCGTGAGGTCGCCAGCACGGTAGGCCCATACACTTTCCAACTGCTAGGCAGAACAATTAAATTTTGCTAGAAGGCATCTCCGCCTAACTTCAGACATGGAAGCGTTCTAGGCTCGGAGGCTGTTGAGACATGGCGAGGACACACTAGAAAGCGTTTCAACAAAGGTCATCTGTGAGATGAGATGTGAAATTTTCCAAGTAATAGTGAATTTGAGAGAACCAGTTAGTGAGAATAGTAGTGGTAGTGTGAATTGTAACAGTTGTAGTGGGCTAGTAGCTCGTAAATGTAATCATCAATAGTATATATAAAATATATATAAATTGGGTTGTTAACTTTGGGACCTATAATTAATTTAAAGAACCAAATAAAGCATCTGCAAAAATGGCTCAACGTGTTACTTACAGAAGAAGAAATCCATGTATGTTTAAAGAACAAGAATTAGATATATCGATAGTGTTAAAATAATCAATATTTATGGTAATTATATGAACTGCATCAAGTGGGAGACTTGTTATTAGAAATTTGTCACTTTTTACCTGGAGAAATCAAGTTTAATCGATTTTATAGAAGGTCGTAATGATAATTGTTAATATCAAGTGAATTCAGATAGGGAACTATGATCATACTAGCAATGAGGCAGGAACTAATAAATTATCATTGAAAATTGATTGAAATTAATGCATTTGTAACTTTTTGAAATATTCAATATACTAACATATCCCAATCATATTAATTATGAAATTTTTTTTACAGACAACACCCGTTCTAACAAGATTAAGGTCGTTAAGACCCCAGGTGGTATCTTACGTGCTCAACACGTTAAGAAATTAGCTACTAGACCAAAGTGTGGTGACTGTGGGATCTCTTTACCAGGTGTTGCTACTTTGAGACCAAGACAATACGCTTCTATTTCCAAGACCCAAAAGTCTGTTTCCAGAGTTTACGGTGGTTCCAGATGTTCTAACTGTGTTAAGGAAAGAATTACCAGAGCTTTCTTAATCGAAGAACAAAAGATTGTCAAGAAGGTTGTCAAGGAACAAACTGAAGCTGCCAAGAAGGAAGCTGCCAAGAAGACCAAGAAGACCTCTAAGAAGAACTAAACTGAATGAAATATAATGAATTTTTAATGTTTTAAATGTTTTTACATTTATAATATTGAACTGTTTTTTTTATTCTTATCCTTTTTGTTTGAATCATTATTTTAATAAATGATGAACTTGCGGGAAGGACCTCATTTAGTACCTTCTTCTGTAATTCTAGTCTATAGCTCATTTTGTTCTTTATTTTATAAAGAAAAAAATTATTATATTTTACAACTATATAGACGAAATTATATCTACGTAATGTAATAATCAACCAATGCTGCATATCATCAAATCAGTCTTTAATTCTAATACAAAATAATAATAATACAATTTCTTCATACTTACTATCAATCAAATAAATATATAGAAGTCACAGTCAACACATATCCTCTTGCTGAACAGAGTTTCCGTGTTGAAACCAAATTCTTGCGAGAACAATAAACTGTTATAAATAGTTAACCAAAAGGGCAAACAATCCCAATTAAACAACTAATACAATGCAGAACACACATTATGCCTGTTATAGTGTTTTCAACTGCTTTGGACAAGAAAAGATTTTAAGTTCCAAAATTAGCTAAACACCTTATTGAAGTCAAATTTTCTGCGTGTGTCACTGGCATCATTAATAACGCATCTAACTACGAATCTGCCCAGTCAAGCAGAGGATCTAGCCAAGCAAGTAGTTTTAATAGATATGGCGAAGCCACTTTTATGTGATGCAGAGATATTGATAACGATGAATCGGATCCATGTGTTGCTGATGTGACTACTTCTGCCAAGATTCTTCAACTGATAGTTTCCCAAAGGTTCGGGAAACCTTGTCTACTCTAATACCCAAATATTCCGATTTGGTAAGATTAGCCATGACTTAGGTAATACAACACGGTAATATCTTTTAACTCTTGGGTAAGATTTTGAATCAAATCATCTTCCAGTGATGGGTTACTGGAATTGGAATGTATATAAATGAATCTTCTTTTATTTCTTGTTTCTGTTGTGAGCAGTGGGAAAAATTACTAATATCTCTCTGCATAAACAGTATATAGCTCTTAGTGTGTATGTTGTAATGTCATTAGATTCGAAAAAGGTAGATGAAGTGGCGGTCGATATTAGTAATGCGTCTAATGCAGTGTCTGACACTTTAAGCTGTCATGATTTTAAAGACCTAGAGAAAAATGAAAGTTTGATAAAGGAAAATGCAACTGATGAGTTAGAAGACGACGAGAGTGTCAGTGCTGAATTTGCTGATAATTCTAAAATTTCTTTCATTGAAAGGGTAGCTTTGAAGTTCAACGCTGAAACTCATGGTATTGAACCAATTACTGATGACCTTAAAACTGAAGATTCTGTTTTGAATGCCACTGTCATGTGGTTCTCTGCTAATATGGTAATCCCTTCCTATGCATTAGGTGTTATTGGCCCATTGGTCTTTAATTTGAATTTTGGTACATCTACATTAACAATTATTTTTTTCAATATACTAGGTTTAATATGTGTCGCTTTCTTTTCTGTCTTTGGTGCAGAGTTTGGTTTAAGGCAGATGGTTTTATCAAGATTCCTGTTAGGTAATGTTACTGCAAGAATATTTGCATTTATCAATATCATTTCTTGTGCTGGTTGGGGTATTGTCAATACCATCTCAGCAGCCCAATTGCTACATATTGTAAACCCAGGTCCTACCCAATGTCCTCCATGGGCAGGCTGTCTGATTATTATCGGTTGTACTGTCTTAGTTACGTTCTTTGGTTATAGAGTAATTCATTATTATGAGAAATACTCATGGATTCCAAACTTTGGTGTATTTTTAGTCATAATTGCACAGTTATCTAGATCTGGTAACTTTTCTAATGGAAACTGGGGGAGTGGTGCCAATACTGCAGCTGGCGTATTATCATTTGGTTCGAGCTTATTTGGGTTTTCAGCTGGTTGGACAACATATGCTTCAGATTATACTGTCTATGTAAAAAAGAGTACTAATAAGTATAAAATTTTCTTCTCTTTATGTTCTGGGTTAGCATTCCCATTAATTTTTACTCAAGTGTTAGGTGCAGCTTGTGCTATGGGGACATACAACAATGCTGTTTGGAATCAATATTATCAAGAAAATTCAGTAGGTGGATTAGTTTTTGCAATCTTGGCTGTTGATTCACTAGGTGGCTTTGGCCAATTTTGTTGTGTATTATTAGCCATGTCCACTGTTTCTATCAATATTCCAAATATGTATTCAATTGCACTATCGATGCAAGCATTATGGAGTCCTTTTTCAAAAGTTCCAAGAGTAGTGTGGACATTATTAGGTAATGCTGCAGCATTAGCCATTTCTATACCTGCTTACTACAAGTTCACTGGATTCCTAACTAATTTCGTGGATTCCATTAGTTATTATTTGGCAATATATATTGCTATTGCATTATCAGAGCATTTCATATGGAGAAAAGGCTTTAAAGGTTATAATATTGAAGATTGGAATAAGAATGATAAACTGCCAATTGGTATTGCTGGTACTTGTGCATTTGGAGTCAGTATAATCGCTATAGCTTTGGGTATGTCTCAAACTTACTGGACAGGAAACATTGCACGTTTGATCGGTAACGAAAGTGGTGGTGATATTGGTTTTGAAATGTCAATTGGGTTTTCGTTCATCGTTTACAATATTTTGAGACCAATTGAACTAAAATATTTCAATCGTTAATGCGATTAATGTTCACCTTTTTTATCATCTTAAGATGTTTCGTGCTATAATCATTTATATATATACTATTTTTTATTAAAAAGTATGGAATTTATACCATAATATGATGTTACTGAATACCTAATTGTGGGGATAGTAACTGACCTATAGAGCAGTAGTTAAGTAACTAGTTAGATCATGGTTTGCTTCTCTTATTACTGTGACATCCAAATCGATCACTGTGCACGAGCAACATCAATTTATGTAGGCTTCGTAACTGAAATATTACTATAGGGAAACTAATACAGTATAATTAGAAGTAATAGTTTATAGGTGTATTCGTGTGTATTAGTTAGTACTCTACAAGAACACATCCATTGAAGGGAGACTACAAGTATCTAGTTCTTCTGAGTTTTTAGTTGCTTTTATTGACTATACCAAATAGCTAATTTTGGATGTCATATTCATTTCCACAAGGGCCTAATAAAAATAATGGTCTGCGATACAATATGAGTGATCGTCATAGCATTGATTCATTCAATATGAATTTTGATGATTCATTAGATGCTGCACTTGATAATTTACAGATAAATGATGGGTTCGAAGAGTTTCGCGATGACAACGATGTTGTTGATGGAAGAAACATTGTTCCTACAGATAGTTTTGAATTGAAAACCATTAATGATAATGATGATGTGAATGATTACAATCGTAAGTCAATTAATAGAGATACTCATCCTTTTTTAGACAAACACAGTAGAAGATCTCTTGATCCATTTGATAATGAAAATGGTCTATCCGATGACTTTTCAAGAACTACTAGATCTTATGGTGGCTCTTCATCACCACTAATTGCATCAATTAAAAAGGCGTTTTCGAAACTTAGTGCTGGATCATCTTCTGTTAGGATAGATAGTGATACTATTGAAAGAGTAATCAAAACTGATCCAACAGTTTTTGACTATAGCATATACCCAAATAATGAAATTTCAAATGCGAAATATAACCCAATGACTTTTATTCCTATATTGCTTTATGAACAATTTAAATTCTTCTACAATTTATACTTTCTGGTGGTGGCATTATCACAAGCTGTACCAGCCTTAAGAATTGGGTATTTATCATCTTATATTGTACCTTTAGCTTTCGTTCTTACTGTTACAATGATGAAAGAAGCTATTGACGATATACAAAGAAGAAGACGTGATAGAGAATCTAATAATGAGTTATACGAAGTAATTCAAAAACAACATATGGTTTCAAGTCAGGACCTAAGAGTTGGTGATATGATTAGATTGTCAAAAGGTACGCGTATACCTGCTGATGCGATTTTATTGAAGACTAGCGAGGTAACTGGTGAAGCTTTTATTAAAACTGATCAATTGGATGGTGAAACTGATTGGAAATTGAGAATTACACCAGCTATTACACAAACACTATCTGAAACTGATTTAGTTAAAAAAGTAGTCATTACGGCATCACCACCTGAAAAATCAATTCATGATTTCTTGGGTAAAATATCTTGTGGTGATGGCAATTCACTTCCCTTATCCATTGATAATACATTATGGGCAAATACTGTTCTTTCATCTACTGGTAGCTGTATTGCTTGCATCATATATACAGGTAAACACACGAGACAATCAATGAATACAACAAAATCGACTGTGAAAACAGGTTTACTAGAACTTGAAATCAATTCAATTTCTAAATTATTATGTGCTTCAGTTTTTATTTTATCAGCTGCATTAGTTTTATTTGCTGGTTTCAAAAATGATGATTGGTACATAGATGTCATGAGGTATCTAATTTTATTTTCAACCATCATTCCCGTTTCTTTGAGAGTAAATCTAGATTTAGCCAAATCTGTGTATGCATACCAAATTGAGCACGATAATACAATCCCAGAAACTGTTGTTAGAACAAGTACAATTCCAGAAGATTTAGGACGTATTGAATATTTATTAAGTGATAAAACTGGTACTTTAACTCAAAATGATATGCAACTACGAAAAATTCATCTAGGTTCAGTTTCATATACTACAGAATCCAGAGATATTGTATCTGATTATATTACTGAATTAATACAAAGTAATAATGCTTCAAATACTAAAGTTGCGGTAAGAAAAAATATGTCGTCTAGAGTTTGCAATATGATTGTAGCAATGGCTCTTTGCCATAATGTCACACCAACACTTGTAGATAATGAGTTAACATACCAAGCAGCATCTCCAGATGAAATTGCAATTGTAAACTACACAGAATCTGTGGGTCTATCTTTATTTAGAAGAGATCGTCATTCTATGGTTTTATTGCACGAATCATCCGGGGAACAACTAAATTATGAAATTTTAAATACATTCCCTTTTAACTCTGATACTAAACGTATGGGTATTATTATCTTAGATAAGCAAAATGATACTTACTGGTTTTTTGAGAAGGGTGCTGATTCAGTTATGGCAAAAATTGTTGAAAACAATAATTGGATGGAAGAAGAAGTTGGTAACATGGCTCGTGAAGGTCTTCGTACATTAGTAGTAGGTCAAAAGAAACTTTCTCATAAAATATATAATCAATTTTGTTCTGATTATAAAGATGCATCTCTTGCAATGACTGATAGAGACTCCCACATGGCGAGTGTAATAACAAAATATTTGGAACATGATTTAGAGTTACTAGGGCTAACTGGTGTTGAAGATAAATTACAAAAAGATGTAAAATCTTCAATAGAATTATTAAGAAATGCTGGTATTAAGATTTGGATGTTAACAGGTGACAAAGTAGAAACTGCCCGTTGTGTTTCTATTAGTGCTAAATTGATATCCAGAGGGCAGTACGTTCATACTATTACAAAACTGAACAACCCTAATGATGCTATGAGTCAATTAGATTATCTTAAAATAAATAGAAATGGTTGCTTATTGATTGACGGTGAATCTTTAGGAATGTATTTGAAATATTATAGAGACGAATTCTTTGATGCTGTTCTTCACTTACCAACCGTCATTGCATGTCGTTGTACACCTCAACAAAAAGCTGATATTGCTTTAATCATTCGTGAAATAACAGGTAAAAGAGTCTGTTGCATAGGTGATGGTGGTAATGATGTTAGTATGATCCAATGTGCAGATGTTGGTGTGGGTATTGTTGGTAGAGAAGGTAAACAGGCTTCTTTAGCTGCTGATTTCTCCATAACACAGTTCTGTCATCTTCGTGAATTATTGTTATGGCATGGTAGAAATTCCTATAAGAGATCTGCTAAATTATCCCAATTTGTAATGCATAGAGGTTTAGTTATTGCTATTTGTCAAACAGTGTTCTCTGTATGTTCTAAATTTGAACCTATTGCTCTTTACCAAGGTTGGTTAATGGTTGGTTATGCTACATGTTACACAATGGCTCCTGTCTTTTCATTAACACTAGATACTGACATCCCTGAATCATTAACTAAGTTATATCCTGAATTATACACAGATTTAATTGAAGGTAAGAGTTTATCTCATAAAACATTTTTGGTTTGGGTTGCGTTATCCATTTTTCAAGGAGTAGTTATTCAACTATTCTCTCAAGGCTTTACTGGTGTAGAAGAATCATACTTTTTAAGAATGGTTGCTATCAGTTTTACCGCTTTGATTTTTAATGAACTGATAATGGTAGCACTTGAAATATACACATGGAACAAAACTATGATCATTACAGAAATTGTTACAGTTGCCATATATATTATTTCAGTACCATTTTTGTCTGAATATTTTGACTTAACTTATTTCAAAACATCAAATTTTTATGCTCAACTGCTTATAATATTATCAATCTCAGTATTACCTGTTTGGGCATCAAAAGCCATTTATAGAAAAATGCATCCACCAAGTTATGCTAAAGTACAACAGTATTCTATAGTATAAATAATTATTAATCACATATTAAAATTTAATATTTATTAAAATTAGTTGTTTATATTAAAAAGGTTCGTTATCATTATATATCTTAAAATCTTTTTTTGATTTTACCAAGTAATTTATACTTGCTCTTGTTCTCCATCGCTGTCATCATTTTGTAAAATAGTAGAGAATACACGAGGTCTTTGGAAATCACTTGTGTGAGCCCATGATATATTTCTAGAGATAGAATCAAGCATAGAACCTCTACGTGATCTTTTGCCTTTGACAGTCAAATTTTGATCATTATGTGGTTTCCAAGTTGAAATATCTGACATTTGAGAATCATCTTCCAAGTATTGTGATGATATTTCTTCATCCAGTCCTTCAATAGCTTCCTTAGTGGATATTGAAGGATATGGTAGTGTCGTCTCACCAGTAACTTTAAATAATTGAACGTTAGCAACATGTTCATTCTCAACACGAAATACAATCCAAATAATTCTTCTTAATAATTCTGTCAATGCTAAAATAAAGGAAGTGATACCACTATCTTGGATATTAATTGGGGCATAAACATATACCAACCATTGGAATCTTATCATGACATCAATTACCATGCATGTGTAATAAACTGATCTTCGCATAAATGAATATTCACCTGTTCTCCAGTTACGTGAACCAGCAAGGTATAAGTCATCTCTTAGGAATAAATTCCCGGAAGAACTTTGAAATAATGACCAATCCATAACCAAATCCCAAATTGTTGTGAAAACAGCATTTATAGCTGCAAAAATAATGAATATCTTTTTAGTATCTGGGTTATGGTCAGACACTCTGTAAATACAGAAAGAAGCATTGAATGCGACGCCCATAAGATACTTAGTGGCATTAGGTAAATGCGGAAATGAATCACCAGAATCAGCTAATCTTCTTAAACATTGTAAGAATCTCCAGAAATTAGGCAAACATGAAAGAACAGTAACTGCTTTCCATGCTGATGCAGAACAAGTACCATCAGTTGTTCCAAATGCAATACAGAAAAAAATAGCAATCTCAGACAAAGAATATGTCAAGGAACAAAATAATACACCTAGGAAAAAATCACCAAATTCTACAGGGAACAATCCAGAAAAGGCTAATCTTATTAAACCGACAACTAGCCACTTTCTAGATTCTACTAATTTATCCCAATAAGGAATCAAACCACTTGGAAAGATAAATAACAGGAATGATGTCGCTAAGTACATATAAGCGTACGGAAACATCTCATCATTATAGACACTCATCATTGCAAATATTGCACATGGAACTGCAAACCAAGAAGTAAAATATAAATGCAAAGATATGATAGATGTTGAAAAATCATTATTGAATAGATGTGCATCATTTCTTTGATGAATTTCACCAAACATGATAAATCTATAGTTAATGCCAGCACGATGCCAAACAAAACAATCAAATAAATATAAAAACGTCAAAAGGAAGAACAGATACCAACTACCCCATAATGGTAGAAGCATTGTATGCAAATATGATGTATTAGTAGCCCGTTTGGACATATAATAAACATAGTACGTGATAGGTATACAGAATCCCATACCTAATCCACTAAAAAACATTTGTGAAATAGATCTATTGCTTCTATGAATAGTACGTTCACTGACACGATATTCCAGCGATAATTTTTTAATCCTTTCAGTACGTCTCTTCTTTTCAGCAATTGTATGCAATAAATCTTTGGTATACCATGTATTAACTTTGGATTCCCATACCAATAATGGATCCATTCTTTGACTATCACTTTCAGTGAAAGATGGTTTTATTAATTTTCTTTGATTGCCGTACTTACTCTGTTCAATAACTTGAATATTCATATCACCATGTTCGAATATTGTATATCTTGATCTTGCCATTGATAATAAAGATATTAATTCTTTAGTATTACATATTTTGTCAAATTTTTTTATGATTTTTCTAAAACCTGTAGCATTTAAATCTCTAAATGTTCTTACTAGCTGAATATACAGATAGAATTCCAATATAGCATCATCTAACAATTTTCTGGCTTTTTTAATAGTAATACCGTTTATTGGCTTATCAGAACTTGATAATTTATGAGAAAGGTGTGAATGCAATAAGTTAAATTTTTTTGGCCAAGAAGGTAAAAGATTATTTTGCTTCAAATAATCTTTGAATTTAAAAGATGGTGAAAGGTCAGAGATGGAGGTAATCACTGATTCGTTAGTGGAATCATTTCTTTCATTTGCAAAATTAAATAGTGATGTCAAAGAACCATAAGAATTGTAAGTTAACTGCTTCTTATTGCGATCACACATAGCTAAAAGAGCAGCAGTAGAAAGATCCGATTCACTTTCCAATTGTTGGTTATAAAGAAGCATTTGATGTTCTAAAATAATAAACCTCTCTCTACATTGTTCCAATAACCATAAATAAAAATTATTACATTTATTAACTTCATGTGTCAATAACCAATGGTTAATGAAATCATTAATGTATGTTTTTTGTAAAGATGAATAATTTTGTGATTCATTATCAGATACTGAACCAGATGAGATAATAGATGATGATGATCCAATTATTATTTGTGGTGTAGCAGACAATAATGGCCTTACAGGAGCAGAATTTACTGGTGTAGTAGTTTCATTTAACTTTTCCACTTTTTTCAATTCATTTTTAAATGCTTCCAATTTTTTTTTACCCACGTTATAATGTATATACTTGTCCTTCCACTCCGGGATGGCTGATTCATGAAGGTAGTCACCAAACTTCATGAACTTGATGAATAAGTTATGTGGTTGATGGTTTAACTTTTCTTGAATATATGATTACTCTGGTCACTTTAAAGAAAAAAGTATAAAATGGTGACGAAATATTTTTATATATTAAACTG
Organism: Vanderwaltozyma tropicalis; assembly: GCA_030555675.1. Taxonomy (NCBI): domain Eukaryota; kingdom Fungi; phylum Ascomycota; class Saccharomycetes; order Saccharomycetales; family Saccharomycetaceae; genus Vanderwaltozyma; species Vanderwaltozyma tropicalis. Next base: position 149,078 of record JANIWO010000010.1, read on the forward strand.
TAACTGTAATGGCTGCAACAAATTATTGTAACTTTTCCAATAACAACATAGGCAACCTACAAAATTTAACTTACAGGAATCATGTACGTAATAAACTAATCTCATCTCATCTCATCACTGGAAAATTCATTATTCTTCGAAGGTGAATTTAATTATGGTAAACAACGGCTCTACGAGTGTTTCTCTTGCATTCACCAGCGTTCTTCGATAATTTGACATGTAATCAGTGAACAGCACGCACATATCAAACATTTATCCAATTGCTACTTTTGTTTCTAACAAATTCCTGTTGTCTCTACGGCAGTATATATGAAAACAACGACATTTATACGCGCGTATCTTTGCAATTGCTGATAAAATCCCGCATATGCAGGGTTGTACTACTAAAATACTAACGTGTGACACGACATTTTGCATGACCCTTTTGGGACAACATTTCCCATTTTCTGCCAAACTGATCTCAAGTATTTCCTATTTAGTCGACATGCAGGTAGTACATGTCCTAATTGGGGAATTTCTATTTTGATTGGTCCCTTCAAGAGTTGGAAAGAGTCAATTTTTAATTTCTACCATATTTCAATTTTAAAATATTGGAATTGAAATATTGTTAATTCTATATGGTTACTATATACTTTTCAATACAATATTCAGAGTCTGTTAATTTAAAGGTTAAATTAAATAGATTCTATTATTAATATTAGAATATAGTGGTATAATATAGTTGATCTGTAAGCATCTATTTGACTCATTGAATTTAATTCATCATTATATAAACCACTGTACATTCTTGTATAGTAAAGATTTTATAATCATTAGTTTCTTTGGGAAAATTGCAGTTTCTTTACTAGATCAATATATCGATATTTTTTAAAAATATATAATAGCATAACAATTAAGTTATTACAATGGATTTAGTTAACCACTTATCAGACAGATTATTATTTGCTATCCCAAAGAAGGGTCGTTTATATCAAAAGGCAGTTTCCATTTTAAATGGTTCTGATATTAAATTTTACAGATCACAAAGATTAGATATTGCCTTGAGTACAAGTTTACCGGTTGCCCTAATTTTCTTACCGGCTGCTGATATTCCAACTTTTGTTGGTGAAGGTAAATGTGATTTAGGTATTACTGGTGTTGATCAAGTACGTGAATCTCAAGTTGATGTTAATTTAGCTATTGATTTGAAATTTGGTAGTTGTAAATTACAAGTTCAAGTACCAGCTAATGGCGAATACACTAAAGCTGAACAATTAATTGGTAAGACTATTGTTTCTAGTTTTACTAATTTAACTAAAGAATATTTTGCTAAATTAGAAAACACAACCGTTGATAAGATGGTCACCAAAGTTAAATACGTCAGTGGTTCCGTGGAAGCTTCTTGTGCCCTAGGTGTTGCTGATGCTATTGTTGATTTAGTTGAAAGTGGCGAAACTATGCGTGCTGCTGGTTTAATTGACATTGATACCGTTTTAGAAACTAGTGCCACTTTGATTGAATCCAAGAACCCAAAGAGTGATCCAGCTTTGATCAACACCATCAAATCAAGAATTGAAGGTGTTATGACTGCTCAAGAATATGTCTACTGTACATACAATGCATTAGAATCTCAACTGCCACAACTGTTCGAAATCACACCAGGTAGAAAAGCCCCAACCATTTCCAGAATCGGTACTGACGGCGAATGGATTGCCGTTTCTGTAATGATTGAACGTAAACGTAAAGGTGACATTCTAGATCTATTGAAGCAAAAAGGTGCTACAGATATAATGGTTTTCGAAATCCAAAACTGTCGTATCTAATCGCATGTTTCCTTCTACAAAAACCAAGCATTTCAAACCAACCCCCTCACAGCCAGTATGTCGATGCCTACCATCCCCATTACCCCCATTCATTAGACTTGTATACATCTATATAGATTAATAACAATAACAATACTCTAAGAGACCCTTTCTAAAATTGATGTATTTATTAACATAGTTAGCACCACGTGACAATCAAACCACGTGAATATCACGTTTTTAAAGCAAACAACCCGTGAACCACACCCAAATTGTTTTTTTTTTCAGCTTCTCAGATTGAGCCACAGTTAAAGCCCTTCTTAACAGAGCTTGGCCTTAAGAGCATCTGAAGATGTGATTTGGAAAATATGGCATTTAGTAATGCAATGAGTAGTTTGTTTAAAAGGATTAATAAGTTGACCTTGATTGTTTATCTGAGAGATTGAGGGGCTGACAACTGTGGTCTGTAAGGTTGTGGATAGCCAGCAAGTAAGGATAAAAGAGAAGTGATCAGATTGAGTGGATATTTGATTGATAGATTGAAGGAAATTTCATATAAATACAGAAAGTCTATTTGTAATAGATTGTATTTTTGTTAGTGAATAAGGTTTGTTCTGTGGATTAGAGTGGTGCTGCTGTGTAGATAATGTGGCAGTTTCAATCGAGGGGCAACCTTGATGGTTTGAATTTAGAGACACCACAAAGTACTATCAGTGGTGTTAAAACTGGTAATGCTGAAGTGAAAGTTAGTGGTACAAAGAGAAGTATTGAAGATGTACAGGTTGAGGATGCTGTAGATAATGCTAAGATTACAGAGATTGTGGATGAGAAAGTGGAAGAGTTGGAGAATAGTAATAATGATAATCAAGTACGGATAAATGGTAGTAACAAGGAGAAACGTAAAAGGATACAACTTATGCCAGATAATGAAGCTAGTTTACCCCCACAATATAATTTCACGAAGTTTTGTTATAGGCATAACCCTGAGAATAAGCTTTCCCCGAATAAGATGTTATGTTACAGTCAAGATTTGAAAAGATCCCAAGAGATTAACGATAGAGTTTCGAAACTTTCTAGAAAGGAACAGTCGGATGTTCATCATATATTATCGACTTTTAGTAATTCTAATGATAAATTAAGAAAACTTATCTTTGATGGGTTATTAGCATCAAGTTGCTTTCCGCAACTTTCATATGTCATGTCACAAGTTTCCAGTATGATTAAAATTGATTTCATTTCATCGTTACCACAAGAGGTATCGTTGAAAATACTGAGTTACTTGGATTGTCAATCACTTTGTAACGCTGCTAAAGTATGCCGTAGTTGGCAAAGTTTAGCTGATGACGATAGAGTTTGGTATCATATGTGTGAACAACATATTGATAGAAAATGCCCAAATTGTGGATGGGGGTTACCACTATTGCATATGAAAAGAGCAAGATGTTTGCCCTATATTAAGAAGGCCAATGCATCGACTCAGAATCAATTAACTATTCAAGAAATTCAAAATGAACGTCTTACTTGTTCGAATACAGTAAAGGCAGATGAATTGAAAAAAATAAATACAACTGCATCGAAAACAAGGCCATGGAAGGTTATTTATCGTGAAAGATTTAAAGTCGAATCAAACTGGAGAAAAGGTATTTGTAATATTCAAGAATTTAAAGGTCATATGGATGGTGTATTAACTTTACAATTTAACCATCGTTTACTTTTCACTGGTTCTTATGATTCTACTGTAGCGATTTGGGACATTTACACAGGTAAATTAATTAGAAGAATGCTTGGTAATAATGATGGTGTTAAAACATTATATTTTGATGATCAAAAATTAATTACTGGTTCATTAGATAAAACAATTAGAGTTTGGAATTTCATCACTGGTGAATGTATCTCAACTTATAGAGGTCATACTGACAGTGTCATGAGTGTAGACTCTTATAAAAAAATTATTGTTTCTGGTAGTGCCGATAAAACAGTTAAAGTATGGCATATAGAATCCAGAGCATGTTACACATTAAGAGGTCATTCTGAATGGGTTAACTGTGTTAAATTGCATCCAAAGAGTTTTTCATGTTACAGTTGTAGTGATGATACTACAATTAGAATGTGGGATATTAGATCAAACTCATGTTTGAAAGTATTTAGAGGACACGTTGGTCAAGTACAAAAAGTAATCCCATTAACTATTATCGATGTTGAAAATTTAGTTGTTGATCAACAAAATATCGATATGGAAGAAGATAACAATGAAGAAACTACCACAAACAGAACAGAGACCATGGAAGAAACAGAATCCATCCCATTAGATGAATCATTACCGTACCCAACACATCTGTTATCCTGTTCTTTAGACAATACAATTAAACTATGGGATATCAAGACAGGTAAATGTGTAAGAACTCAGTTTGGTCATGTTGAAGGTGTCTGGGATATTGCAGCAGATAATTTCCGTATTGTCAGTGGTTCCCACGACGGTAGTGTCAAGATCTGGGACTTGCAAAGCGGTAAATGCATGCATACATTCTTTGGGAAGGGACCAGAACCATCCACAAATGACTTGGACAACGAAAATGTGGCCAAAACAGTTGCTTCACCAATTGCATGCGTAGGCATCGGTGATTCAGAATTCTTCTGCGGTGACGAAACAGGATGTGTCAAGATGTGTAAGTTCGACTAAACTATATACTCATTCATCAAATAGCATTACATAAACTTATAAAAAAACACAATAAATCATAATCATTTTGGGTATTATTCCTATTAAAAATCCTACCGAGGGGCCAGTTTCGAACTCCGGACTGCAAGGGGACCCGCACTCAGGTGATGATGAGCTGCAAGGAAGGAGGATGAGCTGCAATCTATAACTGGTTGTGAAGAGACTCAGATACAAGAAATTATAATAAAAGGTTAGTTTTAGTTAGTGTTACTGGTCACTATCGTAACGAAGGTGATACTGTTGAGTCTTATTAGTTGCTGTGAACATTTGCCTGTTAAAGATGTATATAAAGGCGGGCAAGGACTGCGTTGAGAGGTGCAAAACTGGAGATTTGGTGAAAGATGAAAATGTACCTGCTTCATTGAAATATTTGCATAAACCTCAGAGAGTGAAAGAGTATCAAAAAAATGTTAAAAATGTAGAGAATGAGTTGGTGAGGAATACGAATTTGAACTATCAATTGAATGGTTTCCATATTGATACGGAATTGAATAGTGATTTTGAATCTAAACCAATTTACATTGATGTCTCAGAGTCACCCTTGGGTGAAATTATGCAAATTGAACCAGTGTATAAGAAGTCAGGGGAATTAGTTAAAAGTTCATTGAAATATAGATCTAAATCCTTACCTAGTACGCCCAGTGTTAAATCAATTGCTGATGACCCATATGATGAGGCAGGGCGTCGTGTACCCTTGGTTCGTAGTAAGAGTGTACATTTTGATAGTAAGACACCAATTACATATTTTGAAAAAGATGCTAGTCCCATTGACATTCAAATTGATTCAATTGAACATTTATCCTTGAATGAGGACAATAAAAATAATTTAACCAACAGTTCTCATCAAGGACAGACAAATTATGAAGATGATAGTATAAATAGAATGATACACGCTAATAATATGCTACGAAAGAGTAAAAGACAAGCTGACTTGATTAGACAGAGACAGAATTTTACTGGTAAGAAGAAGGAAGCTCTACGATTGCATAATGATAACTTTCAAATTTTGAATACTGTAGAGAATAGAAATAAATTAAAATTAAATATATTCATTAAATTAGCAGCTAATCGTAAAGTGTTTCTGGAGGAGTTGTATATTAAACGTGAAATTAGAGGTATTTGCATAGTAGGCCAAGTGCTGGTTAAAAATATATTCTACAATAAAGAGGTCAAAGTACTATATACATGGAATCGTTGGCAAAGTTATCATGAAATTTCCGCATCTTATTTAAGCAATGGGGACTCTATTTTGCCCTCCACAGATATGGATCTTTTCCAATTCACAATAGACAATTGTGCCTTGCAAGATAGTATAAAGAATAGTCTTGAGATAGCTATTCGTTTTACTACGAATGACAATAGTATGGAGTCAAAACAAGAACATTGGGATAATAACAGTGGTTCCAACTATAAAGTTGCTGTTTACAATTAAATTGTCGCTTAATACATATACTTGAATTGTGTGGAACTCAATGTTTGACTAAAAGCATAAATCAATTATATATAAACGATACATCACTAGTATCAAAACATATTATTTTTCAGTTTGGTTCCATTATAATTTTCTGTATATTTTCACTTATGCAATGGACCAACCATAAAACCTAACGCACAGCATCAGTTCATATTCCACCCAATCATAATTGCCCAATTGACTCGAATATATCAAAATGTGGAACTTTTCATTCATATCTAATGTTCAAGAGAGTTCCTTTGGAAAGAACTAATTTCCTCACTTACTTGTACTTACAAATTCATACATTGATACATAATTCTGCTATTTAGCCCTAAATAAACATATAAATGCCTACCAATAATCAAATTGGCAATCACAGGCAAAATTCATATTCAATATTCTCAATAATTGATTATTACTCCTTAAAATATCAAATTGACATCCCTTGTTGAGGCATATAAATAAGATCGATATCAACTGCAAGTTTTCCTTTTGAAAATATTTTATGAAACTTTAAGTGAACCAAACAATGTCTTCGAAGAAAATTGAATTATATACAGGTGAGTTCTATTCAACATGTACCTTGGGTGGTATAGTGGCCTGTGGTCCAACTCATTCCAGTTTAACTCCATTGGATCTGATAAAATGTAGGTTACAGGTTAACCCAACCCTTTATAAATCTAATATACAAGGTTTAAAAAATATTATCAAGACAGAAGGTCTGCCAAAAATTCTAACAGGGTTTGGAGCTACATTCGTTGGTTACTCTTTCCAAGGTGGTATCAAGTATGGTGGTTATGAATTCTTTAAACATCAATATTCACAATTACCAATATTATCCTCAGTGAACCAAACATATGTCTACCTAGCAGCTTCTGGTACTGCAGAATTCCTTGCAGATATCATGTTATGCCCCTTTGAAGCTGTCAAAGTGAAGCAACAGACTACCATGCCCCCATTTGCTAAAAATATGTTTAATGGTATGTCCAAGATGTATGCCAAAGAAGGTTTAGCAGGATTTTATAAGGGTATCGTACCATTATGGTGTAGACAAATACCTTACACTATGTGTAAATTTACCTCATTTGAGAAAATTGTAGAGGGTATATATGCTAGACTACCTACTAAGAAGTCAGATATGTCAGCATTGCAACAGATTTCTGTTAGCTTTGCTGGTGGTTATTTAGCAGGTATTCTATGTGCCATTATTTCACATCCAGCAGATGTAATGGTTTCCAAGATTAACAACGAAAGAAAAGCTAGTGAGGCAATGGGGGATGCCTTGAGTCGTATTTACAAGAGAATTGGGTTCGTTGGGTTATGGAATGGGTTACCTGTAAGAATCGTTATGATTGGTACATTAACCAGTTTCCAATGGTTGATATATGATTCATTTAAAGCTTACGTTGGGTTACCAACAAGTGGATAAATTTTCCTATGAAAGTTTATTCAATTCTATTATAAATTTATTCTTATATATATATATATATATATTCTTAATTAGTCCATACATTTTTTAACAACTCATCGTCGTCAATGTTGTATGTTGATGGTGGCATTCTATTAGTTGTTCCCATAGCCATGTTATTATTATTATTATTCATAGATGACGTTGATGCTAATGAAATGGAAGATGATGACATGTTATTATTGAAAAATGAATTTTGTGATCCAACATTAGTGTTTGAAGGTTTAGAATATAATGAAAGGATGGATTTTTTCAAATCTGGTCTTTGACCAATGCTATTTGTGTTAATATTACTATTGGTAGCACCAGTTGAAGTAGTATTGTTTAATTTATTTACTGGTGTGTTTGCTGGTCTACTTGGGCCAACATTATTTTTTGGAGCTTCAAAAACATTCAAATCCAAAAGACTATTGCTTTTGTTTAACCCATTACCATTAGTGGTAGTACCAGTGCTATTAGTAGATGATATAGAAGTAGTACTTTGTACTTGTCTTATAGGAGCTTGTGGAGGTGGTGTGTTATCAGTAGAAACAGATTCAGCGTTGTTGAATCCAGATTCAATTGAAGATTCATCGCCCATCCATTTTTTATATTCATATTTAGCTTTAATAAATATTTGAATCTTACCAATATCATTTAAAGCTGCACCTTTTGCAGCATCTGGTAATTTAGCTTCGTACAACAAATTGGCGTTCTTGTTGTTCTTCATTTTGACCAACATCATAATGTGTTCCTCTTTCCAAGTATCTAGATCAACAGACTTGACTTTAGAAATATGAGTACCCAATGATCTATGAACACCAGCACATTTAATACAGATGAACACACCTAGGGACCAAGATGCCCAACGAGGATGAGACTGGGCTTTACAATCGGCACAGGACCCATTAGCAGGATCACGCAGCAACGTAGCTAGAGCACGCTTCACTTGTGGAGATGTAGACATATCAATGCAAACTGTATACTATAAATAATAATTAGGTTGTCAATTTCTTAACCTCTATGACTGTTTGCTCACCGTAAAAATCACTGAAAAATCCCAGAAAACTTCACAAGCACACTGGAAAACCACAACAAAACCTGGTATCACCTTTACAATGTAAATTCAACGGTATATGAACAATATAAAACCAATAGCTGGATCATTTTAACCATGAATTGGTATCAAAGTTACGATATTTTTCCAATCGACGTGGTTTGAAAAACATCGAATCGTTGGGTACGGGGACCGATGTACCTTGCATGAAGACCCACAGATATGGATAAAACAAGAGAGATTGTTCACGAACCAAGATATTTATCGAGGCCAAATTCAATTGCTAAATGCAATGGCAAGTAATGTACACATGGGCTTTGGTTTGGTGCCTAGACGGTTCCTGTTCGTGGAGATACAAGCTACATTCTCCAGTTTCTTGACATGCATGGAAAACCATCAAAAACGACCAAAAATACACTAATTGCTGATCTTCTTTGTAAAACAACTATATACACTGCAACTTGAATTGCATAAGCTCCCAAATGGCCTCTTATCATCTCTGTAAGCCCCTCCATCCCTGGCAGACATCCCAAGATGACTAACTCTTCAGGCCCAAACCAGAAATTTCCAAAAAAGTTATGGCGAATTGGCTCTTTCTAGCAGAAATGAGTAATCGATGATGAGTTTCTATTATAAAAGAAGTGTATTGGCAATGTATAAAGTAGTTATTGGTGTGCTGAGTGTTGTTATAGAGGGTTAGACTGTTCCCCCAGAGTTTAAACGTTTGAATTTGACGGTTTGCAAGTATGATGTTCAACGATCCGTATGCATCCAGTAATTGGGTAGTTCAAAAATTTGGTGGTACTTCTGTTGGTAAGTTTTCTGTTCAGATAGTCGATGAAATCATTAAATACTATGCCTGTGAGACTGGTAAGAACAACAATGTTGCTGTTGTGTGTTCTGCTCGTTCTACTTACACCAAGGCTGAAGGTACCACATCACGTTTGTTGAAATGTTGTGATTTAGCTGCTCAAGAACAAGATTTCTCTTCCATTATTGAGATTATTAGACAAGATCATATCAGTAATGCTGAGAACTTTATCAATGATGCTGTCTTGCAAACTAGATTGGTTGCTGACACTAATAAAGAATTAGATTCCGTGGTAAAATATTTAGAAGCTTCTAAAGTATTAGGTGAACTTTCTACACGTACGATGGATCTAGTCATGTCATGCGGTGAGAAACTAAGTTGTTTGTTCATTGCTTCATTATGTAACGATCGTGGTTGTAAAGCTAAATATGTGGATTTGTCACATATTGTACCATCCGATTATCAAACTAATACTTTAGATACAACTTTCTACACTTTCTTAGTTAAAGCTTTGAAAGAAAAATTAGAACCATTCACTAAAGCTGATAACCGTATTGTTCCTGTTGTTACAGGGTTTTTCGGTTTAGTTCCAACAGGTCTGTTAAACGGTGTTGGTCGTGGGTACACTGATTTATGTGCTGCTTTGATTGCTGTTGCTTTAAATGCTGATGAATTGCAAGTATGGAAAGAAGTAGATGGTATCTTCACCGCAGACCCACGTAAAGTTCCACAAGCCCGTCTATTAGGAAGTGTCACTCCAGAAGAAGCTTCAGAATTGACTTACTATGGTTCTGAAGTTATTCATCCATTCACTATGGAACAAGTTATTAGAGCTAAGATTCCTATTAGAATCAAAAACGTCCAAAACCCATTAGGTGATGGTACAGTCATTTACCCAGATAATATTGCCAAGAAAGGCGAATCTACACCTCCACATCCACCTGAAGCTTTATCTTCCTCCTTTTTCGAAAAGAAGAGAAGAGGTGCTACAGCTATCACTACAAAGAATGATATTGTCGTAGTGAATATTCATTCTAATAAAAAAACATTATCTCATGGTTTCTTAGCCCAAATTTTTACAATTTTAGATACCCATAAACTAGTTGTTGATTTAATTTCCACATCTGAGGTCCATGTTTCTATGGCTTTACCAATTCCAGATACTGATTCCCATAAATCTTTAAGACTGGCTGTTGAAAAGTTAAAAAGCTTAGGTACTGTAGATGTCATCAGAAATATGGCTATTGTCTCATTAGTCGGTAAACAAATGAAACAATTCATTGGTATCGCTGGTACTATGTTCACCACTTTAGCTGAACAAGGTATTAACATTGAAATGATTTCTCAAGGTGCTAACGAAATCAATATTTCTTGTGTCATTGAAGAATTAGATTCATTAAAGGCTTTAAGATGTATCCATGCTAATTTATTGGATATTGTTGAGACTGACCAAGGTTTTGAACATGCTGTTGATGAACGTTTGGAACAAATAAAAAGATTAAATTTATAACTGATAGAAAACAAAATTTTATAATCAATAATTTGATCAATGGTAATATATAATAGTAATTATTATAATAATATATGGTATATTTAATTATTTACATCAATAGAAAAATGAACTCTACTTGTAAAACTTATGAAACTTTTTTTGATAAAATTATAATATTTTATATATATTCAAAATTATAAACATACGGGTAAGAATTATATTAACAGAATAATATTAAAAATGATCCATCTTAAAAGATGAAAATTTGGTCAGCCATTTTACTAACTGGCTTAGCTTTTTCAAAACCTAAAGCTACACCATTTCTCTTAATAGAAGAAACCATTGGTAATGGGCCACAAACTAAAAGTTGAGTACCAGGAGCAGCAGCTGGAAGTTTTTCCTTCATGGCATCAGCAGTGATATAACCAACATCACCTTTCCATTCTTCAGAAGGTTTGTCTAAGAAATAATGAATTTTAATTTGACCTGGTTTTAAAGCAGCTAATGCATCTAATTCATCCTTTAATAAAATATCACCCTCAGTGACATTACCATACAAGAATGTAACCTTAGTTTTATCTCTTGGGTTTTCAGCAATGGATTTAATAAGTTGGTACATTGGAGTGACACCAGAGCCACCAGCAACCATAGCTAAATGGTTACGAACATTTGGAGCATATTCATAGAAGCCCTTTGGTCCACAGATTTCAATCTCATCATCGATTTTTAATTGAGCAAAAACTTTAGAAATGTTACCTTGTTCATAGGTCTTAACTAACATATCAAAATAACCTCTAGCAGAGTTGTCTAAGGAAATAGGGGTATATGATCTAATAACTTCTCTATCACCAATCATAGCTTTGACAGTAATATGTTGACCAATAGGTAAACCTAAAACATCTTCTTCATTTGGCAACTTGAAACGGTAAATAGCAGAGTTGTCATTAAGAATTGTCTTAGAGATCAATGGGAATTTTAAAAACTCACCTTTAACTAATGTAGTTTTTGGTTTTCTATCAGTTGTAGCATATTTAGTGAAATAAGTTGCTGCAGCTAAAACAACAACAGCAATGAAAACTCTTGTGGAATCAGACATATTTAATGTTGGAAACTTGGGGGGGGGGGGGCTCTACCACAACTGAAAGTAATTGAGAATAAACCTGTGATTGACACTTTAATAACAGATCTATTGCTTTAAAGTAACCATGCACTTGGTAACTTTATCGCTTTTGCCAAAATTCTGCATGTAGCATGACAGATCGCTTTCAACGATGTAGTGGTAGTAGTGATAATAATTGACTGAAGAATACTTATGCCAGTCACTAAAGACACCAATCCATTGATATTGCAAACTAGTTTGTGTTGTCTACATAGTTTTACTATTATTTTATCTTTTTTCTTAACCAACATTTTTCTTTATAAAAAGTGACATGATATCAGAATTGCATAAAATTTGAATCACTGTAGTAGGCAATTGGTTCCCATCACCAGTAAATCTACACTACACAGTTACTTTAACTATGTTGCTATTGAGTTACAAGTCTTTGTACCTCTGGCAAAGAAGGAAATTGTATTTTCAGATAGCGGTGTGTTTTTTGCCTATTAGCTACACCTTCTAAAAGATTCAAAATAGTGTAATGGGTCACTCCTGCCCCTGCAGATGTACACATAATTGTATCAAACTAATTCCACAAGTTTCAACTGGATATACTATCATTTTATAAAAAATGACACTAAGTATCCAGGTATCCCCTTATTCATACATCTTGCTTCACAAATCAACCAATTTTCCACCGTTACTCTTTAAATTTTAGGCATCAATGCCAAGTTACCACCCATATAACATCACTAACCGACTTCAAAATCCCAAACACTGACACATCCATCTCAACTTGCACAGCCACATGGTATAGGCAACCCACCTCCTCAGTCGTTCTCACCCAAATTTTACAGTAAACCACTCATTTAAATTGGTTTAGTATCAACATATACACTCTCCCAACACTAAAAACCTCTTGGATACCTCTAACAGCTAATATCCTTAGCTATATCCACATTTATACCCCCAAGATTAGCCTCTGTTCCACCTTAAATCTTGATATCTCCAGACAGCCAACGCGGAAACCTGCCAAATGGACAGCTGAGTTTGATATTGGAAAAGTTTGTGAAGTAAAAGTCACTTTTGATGAGTTTGTATAAGAAGATTGGTGGTGTTGGTGGTGAGTTATGGTCGTTGTAGTGTGTGGATTGAGTCTGTCAGTGATTGAATCCCTTATATCAAGTCAATTAGTGATTTCCTGAGATATTGAACCATGTCTTTTAATTCATTTACCAATTCTTTAACCCAAAAATTTCAAGAACTTTCCACTGTTGTTTCTGAAAGAACACAAGAGATTTCTACCTCTTTACCAAACTTGGCTGAATCTACTCAACGTTTAGTTCAAGAAAGATTAGGTAATATTACTGATATTTCTCAATTACCAGAAGAATATTTAGAATTAGAAAATCAAGTCGATACTGTTAAATTAGTCTATGAACATTTCTTGCAAATTACTGCTATTTATGAAAATGAATCCTACGATTATCCAAAATATGTCAATGACTCCGTCAATGATTTCTCTAAAGTAGTCGCTTCAAAAGTTAGTGAATTATCTCATGCTACTTCTGCTCAAGAAGCTCAAAATATTTTAGTTACCCCTGCTCCTTCTAAAGAGCCAAGAACTTTAAACTATGCCTTGAGTAAAGTTGCCTTGACCGCTAGTGAAAACTTAAGCAAGTTATCTGATCCAAATGAAGCACCAGTTGCTGATGCCTTGTTGAAATTTAGTGATGTCCAAACTAAAATTGCACAAGCTAGATTACATCAAGATACTTTGATTCAAACTAAATTTAACAAACAATTAAGAGAAAAATTAAACGATACTATTGGTAAAGCTACCAAATACCGTAAAGAAGTTCAAAATAAGAGACTACAATACGATGTTGCTAGATCTAAGTTAGAACAAGCTAAACCAGAAAAGCAAGCTTATTTAAGAGTTGAAATGGAAACTTTGGAAGAACAATTTGCTCAAACTACTGAAGAAGCCACTGTCGTTATGCAACAAGTATTAGTCGATTCTAGATTCTTATCTAACTTGAAAGAATTAGCTGCTGCTCAATTAACTTATTTCGAAACTTCTGCTCAATTATTAAATGAATTTATGCCAACTTTAGAATAAATTTCTTAAAATAATTCCTATTATTGATAATAATAATATTTAGCAATATTTACTCTATCTTTTTTGTACTTAATTTAATTTGATTTAATAATTCTTTAAAAATTGTTTTAAACTAGATAATTACATACCTTTTTAAGTTCCTTTAATATAAAAAGTTTTGGTCTTGATTTTACAAAATAATGTGAAACGATTATTCGTCATCTTCTGAATTCATAGATTTGACATCCCATTGTAATTTCAAATCCCATCTACTAGATTCAGCACTCCAACTGACATATTTGATGAATTCTAAGACACTTTCATCTCTTAATACTAAAGTCAAAGTGTTCCAACTAGCTGGCTTGTTGATTAAAATAAAATCATCATCTTCACTACGAACAACGGTGGCTTCTTTGTAATCTTGTTCCAATTGTGTAACAACTCTTTCTGGTTCTAATTCATCACTTTCTTCATCGTCGGCCATGTATAATTCATAACCACCAATTTCACCAGATTCCCAACCCTTTGATGGGGTTAAACATAGAGTAGCTTCTAAAATAGCATCGACGAAACCTTCAACAGCCTTTAGGACCTTAGATAGGTGACATTGAGTAGCTAAGGTGAAATCATTACCTGGTCTGAATCTTCTAATTAAAACTTTTTCACTTAATGGACATAATAAAGTTAAAGAAGCAATGAACTTCTTGAAAGTTAAACTCTTGAAAAATTGAGCTAATTCAATTAAAGCTAATTCAGTGTCGTTTTCCTTCTTAGAAGCTTCATCCTTAGTTAAAGTTTCCTTCAACCATCTGAAATTTGGATTTTCTTCATAGTTCAAAGCTTCATTCATATCATCTTCAGTAGCAAATTTTTCATGAGGCTTACCATCAATATATAGATATCTCCATTTATGGGATGGAGTGGCAGTCTTCCATGGTGCTTCGACTTTAGTAGCATCATATGGACATTCCTTTTCCAATTCGTTTCTTTTAATCAATTCCTTTAATATTTCAGATTTTTCTTCATTTAAGAAGGAATCAATGTGTAAAGCAGAATTTTCTTCAAAAGTTTCTTGTAATTTAGTAATACCTTCAGCAGTTAAATATTCAGCAGAGATGTATTGACTTAAGAATTTGATATCCTTTTCCGTTAAGTTTAAAACATCAGTAATGGATTTTGGTTCATTATCTTCTTCACCAGTCAACAATCTTTCGTAATGTTTAGTTTGATGGTATGGTAAGACTTCTCTTTCAGCATTTGGGAATTCGTAATCTTGTAGTACTTTAGATTCCAATTGAGCTAAAGTAGAAATATTTTGATTAATCCAAGCTTCTTCTTCACCTGGGATGTAACCATCTTCACCTTCTTGTGGGATATGGTACCAACCTTGAATAGACAATCTATGTTTGTCGACTCTAACTTCTTCAACATCATGGAAGGAAAAACCTGGTTGAACTTTGAAGAAGGCAATTTGGTTGAATTGAGGAACCAATTTAGCACTTGGATCAGTGTATGGAATATTTTCCTTAATACTTGGGAATAATCTCAAACCACCACCGTAATGAGATTTCCATTTTCTATCTGGGTCAGGCAAGTACAAGATGAAACTGATACGTCTAGAACCAATAACATCATCATGAGTCAACAAATGACAACCTTTAGTGTAAGTGTTAACACTCATATCAGTTTTCTTACCAGATAATTTACCAGCACCAGTAACGTAACCAAAGAAATCTCTATATTTTTCAGAATACAAGATTTGACGCAACTTGTAGATGTTTGGCAATCTTGACAAATCATTCCAATCTAAACCTGATAAATTGGCTAAATCACCACTTTGATTAACTTTGTAAATATCAGTTTCCTTCTTAGTGAAATGAATCTCGGATTCAATTTCCTTACGAACAGCACGCAACAAGTCATCGTCCACTAAGTCAATAATGGTACCCCAGTTGTATGGCTGAGAATTGGTAATTTCATCCTTTAATTGCTCTTGATATTTTGGATCCCAAATTTTTTGATTGAACAAAGCTTTGACTTTATCTTCTTCTAGGGCCAATTGCTTGGCTGTTTGAGTAACTGGATTGCTTGGGGCCTTTCTCTTCATCTTGCACACTACACTGCTCTTCCAATATCTCAACCATAAGCACAATTCAACCACAAAACAGAAACAATCCATCCAACTAATGGTACATGTTATATACTTCAATTAATCAAAATTCTCATCTCATCGATAATTTTTTTTTTGCAGTCCCAATTAGGCAATAAGAAGAAACGACGCAAACGGCTTTTTCTTTTTTTTCGGTTTTAGTGGACACGTGAAAAGCACGTGAGTGGTGTTTGGCCTTAGTAATGGCAATTCGAGTAGTATTAAACTTGTAATTAGATGGTATGTTTTTTACAACTATGTTGCTATATTGGGTGGATATGTACTATATAATGTGTGAAGGTATGCCTCTGGCTGGTTCCCTCTTGGAAACTGGCGTATACGGGGTTGCAAAGTGTTGCTTGGTGATTGTGACAAGCTGGATGATACTTTCAACAAAAATACCAACGTTGTCGAGCGATATTTCTTGTCTATTTGCTTGATGAAATTGCAAACTCATCCCACTTACTTGGATGAGTTCAATGGTTCGACCACCAACTTGTCAAAAGTGTACAGTTGTGAAATGATGGACTGTCTTTTCAAAGCACCCAAATCAGTTTGCGCATCTTTGTAAAGTTGTGCCAGTCTAGCAGAGTCCTGGACAGTGGCGTTGTCCTTGAAGCTGTGTCTTGCTGTTCTTAAGAAGTACTCTCTGAAATTGTAATCATTGAAAAGTTTCGCATTCTTGATGAATTGCTTGTACAGATGGAGCACTTGGGTTCTGGAAGGGGCAACAGCAGACATGGTATGGCTATGTATTGTGGTGATGTTTCTAGCGATATTAGCAACAGTTAAACACATAATATATACTCCCAATCTATACTCTCTTTATATATGTTTGACTAATACAATAATGATTTATTTCAAGCAAACTTCTCAATCCGATTGGCATAGGCGCGATTACCCGGACACTATATTTGATATAAGATTACTAGCACTATACACACTTGGGCAAATATTGGCACCAGTGTGGTCCTAGCTTGAACTGTAAAAGGTGATAGTTTGAAAGCTCCCAAAAAAACATCTCCATTATGGCTCTTTTGTAGCCAGCAAGATAATTTTTTGGATAAAAAATAAGTAACAGGTCGTACCCGGATTCGAACCGGGGTTGTCCGGATCAAAACCGAAAGTGATAACCACTACACTATACAACCGACTTGTTAGATGTTCTGTTTACATTTGAGTGGTTCCATATTGTACTGTGTTGAGCATGAAAAGATACTTTATTTCTAGTATACAGATACATACATATACTATTACATTACATTCACAGTTACAAGAGGTGATTAACTGTAAGGTGTTCAATTTGATTTTACATTTTGAATATATTTTTGAAAATGTTAGTTTGAAGAGTACTCTCATTAAAAGAAAACGTTAATTTATAGTTCTTCCACTCTGTGGAAGAAACCTTAAAAGCTATTTAACTTTAAAAAGTAACACAATAATTACAGGTATATACATAGTACTAGTCCAAATATTAAATGTATAGACTGAGTGTACTGGAAAATGTCAGCGACACATTCATTAGAAATTTCACATGGACAACTGTCAATGGCTCTAACACACTGAGACACAACTGAAAAATCCTGAAACTTGGTACACTAACTAAAAAAACACGACTCTACATGATGATATAAGATATATTGTTGAAGAGTCACACCTCATCCAGCTATGATGCCTTGTATTCTCAATTTATAAGCCCGCCACGTGACTGCAACTAGGCTTATTATCTCTCTTTTACGCCTTGAAAGTTGAAAGATCTTGCTGATGAGTTGAATTTGATCTAAAAATATTTAAACAAAGGATGATTGCAGTTGAGAGGTACAGTCGTGGTGGGTCTACAGTGTTTTGGGTTTATTATTTGAGCAACTAGGTATTGGCCAGTCATTTTTTGCAGAAGAAATACAAGAACAATGGTTAAAGATACTGAATATTATGACATCTTGGATGTCCCACACGATGCTACTGCTACTGATATTAAGAAAGCTTATAGGAGGAAAGCCATGCAAACACATCCTGACAAGCACCCAGACGATCCTGAAGCGCAGTCCAAGTTCCAAGCTGTCGGTGAAGCTTACCAAGTTTTAAGTGACCCGGGGTTGCGTTCTAGATATGATGAATTTGGTAAAGAAGAGGCTGTTCCACAACATGGGTTTGAAGATGCCACTGAATTCTTTTCTACTATCTTTGGTGGTGATGGCTTCAAGGATTGGATTGGTGAGTTTTCCTTGTTCAAGGAATTGAATGAGGCTGTGGAGGAGTTTGATGAAAATGGTGAACCAAAGAAATCAGACGAAGAAACTGCTGCTGCTAATGGTGAAAATTCTATGACCAAACATGAAGGTAAGAAGGCTAGTGAAAACAAGAAAAGTAGTCTCTCTAAGGAGCAACGTGAAAAATTGTTGGAAATGGAAAAAAAGAGACGTGAAGATGTTGCTAAACAAGTTGATGAATTATCTAAAAAATTGAATAATAAAATTAATAATTACATTTTAGCAGAAAGGGGTGGTCATTTAGATGAATTTGTTGCTAAATTAGATCAAGAAATCGAAGAATTGAAGTTGGAGAGTTTTGGTTTGGAATTATTATATTTATTAGCTAAAGTTTACAAGACAAAGGCTAACAATTTCTTAATGTCAAAGAAAACTTTTGGTTTCTCCAAGATTTTCACAGGTACTCGTGACAATGCAAGAACTGTTAAACAGACTTACAACTTATTATCTACAGGTTTGGAAGCTCAAAAAGCCATGGAACAAATGAACGAAATCAACCCAGAAGAATTAGATGATTATGAACGTGTCAAATTCGAATCGATGATGGCAGGTAAAGCTCTTGGTGTCATGTGGGTCATGTCAAAATTCGAATTAGAGAGAAAACTAAAAGAAGTATGTAACAGAATCTTAACTGAAAAGGCAGTCCCATCAAAGGAACGTATCGCAAAGGCAAAAGCTATGCTTTTCATCTCTGAAAAATTCAGCAAGGCAAAGAGATCTCCAGAAGAAGCTGAAGAAGCTAGAGTCTTTGAAGAAATGATCCTGGGTGAACAAGAAAAGGCAAAGTTTACAAAGAAGTAATTGCCACATATATAACATAACAGAATAATACAATACTAATAGATATAATCAACCATTTATATAAAATACTAGTTGTTACATAGTAAACTTTTCCAAAGCTTGCTCGCTTGCTAAAATTAACAAAATCTGAAATATTTCCATTTAAGATATGAAAGATACCATCCCTTTTGCAAAGAAAAGATGTATTAATTGGTGAATGGATGGATAAAGGGTATACACAGACGGTAGCAGATTATAATGGCATCTGCTGGGTTTAAAAAGTTTACTTTTTTAGCTACTTTTCTGGCTATCATAAGTAATATTTACATATACACATATCCTTCAGTGAACTCTAATTTATGTTCTTGGAAATGTGCTGAAAGATATGAGATTCCTGGTGATTTAAATGTTTGGGATAAGAGTATTCTATTTGCCAACAACTACATTAAAGATGTTCAAGAACAATTATTCTCAAATGAGAATGCCACGAAGGTGGATGATCCATTAACTGTACATCTTATGGCTTTTGGTGATCCACAAATCAAAGGTATTTGGAAGAACACTTCATATTTGCGAAGACTAGATATTTTTGGTAATGATTTTTATTTGGGTCATATCTATTCTATGATGAAGAAAAGATTACAACCTTCATACGTGGCAGTCATGGGTGATTTATACTCTTCTCAATGGGTTGGTGATAATGAGTTTTATAACCGTGCTTACAGATACATGAAACGTATCTTCCAAAGAGATTACTCTTGGATGGATGAGCTGAAGCAAAATAATATGGATGACAACGGTGATTTCAAAGTTGACTGGAATTCATATGGTGATGCTTACAATGCTCATAAAAATTCTGTACCAATGTCATTTGAATACGGTTATAGTGATGTCCATTCTTGGAATCCAGAAACTGATGATTTTCTATTTATTAATATTACAGGTAACCACGATATTGGCTACTCAGGAGATACTACTTACCAACATTTAGCAAGATATTCTACTTTTTACGGTAAGGATAATTATTGGGTTGAATACGATGCAAATACTGATCATGCTTGGCGTATTGTTGTACTAAACTCTTTATTACTTGAAGGACCAGCTTTACAACCGGAATTCATTGAAACTAATTGGGATTTCTTGTATAAATTAGCTGCACAAAATTTTACAGGTAGTACTGTACTACTATCACACGTACCATTCTATAAACGTGAGGGATTGTGCTCTGATGGTCCTGAATTTAGATACTACCCAGAAGGTTTTGAACGTGAACCATATAAGTCCAACTTATTGAGATCTCAAAATCATTTAAGTGAAGAAGCTTCCAATAAAGTTCTAAACCTAATTTTCAACAATGGTAAACCTGGTATCGTCCTAACAGGTCATGATCATGAAGGTTGTGAAACAATTTACAACAAGAGCAAAAATGACGACACTTGGAACTGTACTACAGAAATTGAAAACCCTAATCATTACATCAAAGAAATCACAGTTCGTGCAATGATGGGTGACTTTAACGGTAACACAGGTTTAGTTACTGGTCTGTTTGACGAATCAAGGGGCACTTGGGAATGGCACTTCAACCTATGTCCGTTCACTATCCAACATGTCTGGTGGGTCGCCCAAGTAACTTTATCACTATCAATTTTGTCATGGCCAATTCTACTGCTATGGTAGAGACACTTCATAAAAACTATATAAATAGACATATGTAAATACAAATGTATTCCTCCATTCACTACCACCAACCTTTGCAATGAACTGTGAACATACTCATCTCTTGAACTCATCCAACTATTTATATCTGAGCTTAAGGCTGTGCTCAGCTTGGACAGATCAGAAATACCGGGATGAAAAAAAAACCATTAAATCATAGTATGGATCATACTTTAATGCAGTGCAAAAGAGCTAAAGAGTTGGATTAAAAGGATATATACGTTTCATTCGAAAGTATAACGGTGTATATAACTGTTATTTAAAGATAAGAAGGGTAGTATGGATAATTCTGGGGCTCATAATCTTCTTCCCAAATGGGGGAGACTACGGAAGAAACCGCAGCCTCTTACTGATTTGACACAATTATACAGTAAAATAGCCAACGAAACCATCTACTATTTGAAACTAGAAGAACGTGGTGAGTATCGAAATGCATTGCAAGGGTGGAAGGCTTTGAATACAGATGTTCTGTATCATTTGACAGTAATAGATCACACGTATCCGAATACTCAAACTTTCACTAAAGATGAACTAAGTTTAAGAAGTGGGTTAAGAGAGTTGTATCATAAGGCAACTGGTCATTTAGAGAGGTTACAAGGTATTTGTAAAGAACAGGACCAAAAAAGGTATAGTGGCTCAGATGAAAATCCTAATTCTAATAGTCGAAACAATAGCATCTCTTCATCACATTCCACATTTTCTTCATTCACTAAGAAGCCAACATATTTAGATCATTCTGGGTTGCATGGTAGTAATTCTAAAAAACTTATAAGAACTTTACGGAATCCTAGAACGTTACCTTCAAAACAACAACATTCTGGTATCCCTGCATATAACTATTCTGGAAGTAGTCAATCATCGAAGATAAATTTCTCACCATCAAAGCCACTTCCAAAACATAATCAATTATTTACCAATAGAAGCAATGGTAGTAATACAAGTGTTAAAAGTAATGAAATATCCAAAAAAAATACACATAATGAACCCTCTGAAGATCTGCTTTTGATCGATTTGACAATAGATAGTGAACATGATAACGATACAATTAATACTAATCATAAGGAAGAAGAAACAAGTTTTGAATTCGAAGATTACTATGATAGTTACTTAGATGTGGAAGCCAGAGATTTGGAGAGGTTAAAAGCTTTGGATAATCTTGGAGGTGTCGATAGAACATTCTCAAATTTCTCTTTGGATTCTTCACCTTTAATACCGTTTTCTACTTCTAGTGAATCAAAATCACCAAAAAAGATTAGTCAATCATCACAGAAAATAAATAATAGTAAAGCGAAAAGTAAAACAGCTGTTTCAACTCCTAAACAACATGCGATGAATGTCAAGAATGTCAAAGCAACAAAATCCACTTCAGCACTACCAACAAAAACCAAGGTTATTAAGAAAAATAATTTACAAAAGTCATCATCAGTTGAAGCTTTATCAAACAGGCAAATTTCAGCTATAAAAAATACCCCAACAGCTGGCTCAACTGTAAGAAAAATAAAAGCAAATACTAGTTCTTCAGCAAACTCATCTAAAACATCAACTAAACCAAGTTCTGCAGGATCCTCGAATAGGTTACAGTCTAAGGACTCCAATACTAAAACTGCCACTAAAGCATCATCTAAGCGTCCATCTACATCGTCATCAGCCAAAGTAGTAAGATCAAATTCGCCTTTAATTAATACAAAAGTTAATAGAAAACCTGATATCTCACAAAATTCTACTAAAAACACAAACATTTTATGTAGAGGATCCAATATCAATACACAACCTCAATCAGCTCCACCACCTATTCCTTCAAAATCACCATCTTCAGTTCTTCATTCTTCTACAACTCCACAAGAAAATGGTGATTTTAAATCCAAAGAAGAACTGGAAAACGATATTATCGAAACATTGCATGGTATTGATAAAACTGCAGCAAAACAGATTTTTTCTGAAATTGTTGTAAATGGTGATGAAGTTCACTGGGAAGATATTGCAGGTTTAGATAATGCAAAGGCTTCATTAAAAGAAGCTGTAGTTTATCCATTTTTAAGACCTGATTTGTTTAGAGGATTACGTGAACCTGTTCGAGGAATGCTGCTTTTTGGACCACCTGGGACCGGTAAGACGATGCTTGCAAGAGCTGTAGCAACTGAATCTCATTCAACATTTTTTTCTATTAGTGCTTCAAGTTTAACTTCTAAATATCTAGGTGAAAGTGAGAAATTGGTAAGAGCATTGTTTGCTGTTGCTAAAAAACTTTCTCCATCTATTATATTTGTTGATGAAATTGATTCCATAATGGGAAGTAGAGATAGTGATGGTGAAAATGAATCAAGTCGTAGAATTAAAAATGAGTTTTTGGTTCAATGGTCGTCTCTATCAAATGCAGCTGCAAGAAACAATTCCACTACAGATGATGAAAGGGTATTGCTTTTAGCAGCTACAAATTTACCCTGGAGTATCGATGAAGCTGCAAGAAGAAGGTTTGTAAGGAGGCAATATATTCCTCTACCAGAATTAGAGACAAGAAATGTTCATTTAAGAAGATTGTTATCTCATCAAAATCACACCATGTCTGACAGTGACTTCGAAGAATTGTTAAATCTAACAGATGGATTTTCTGGTAGTGATATTACTTCTTTAGCAAAAGATGCTGCAATGGGACCTTTGAGAGAATTGGGAGAAAATTTGTTACATACACCAAGAGAACAGATTAGACCAATCCAACTAATAGATTTTAAAAGCAGTCTGAATTATATTAAACCATCAGTTTCCCAAGAAGGTTTGAAAAAATACGAAGAATGGGCTTCTCTATTTGGCTCTTCAGGAGTTTAATGCCTACTAATATATAAATGCACTAGTTTAATGACGTCCTTAATTTATAATAAAGAAACGAATTTGTAAATAAATATTTTCCTGTTATTCTTGGAATTATCCCCAAAACTTCAAGTTATTCACAAGAATACCTTATTATGATCATTATAATATCCATATACACATTATACAATATTACAACAGAGAGAAAAACTTGTACATAAAGAAGAAACTATAAATATAAACCGATAATGAAAATAAACAATAACCTTAAACCATCACGGTTTGTTTACTTTCAAAATCAGCTAAAACAGACTTACCACGATTCAATTGTTGTAACAATTGTTGTCCATTACTCAGTAGATCACTAGTCATTTGATTTTGTTCAGATAAATTACCAACTTCAGTAACTACTGTTGGAGGATTCATTAATGAGGAAAAGTCTAACTTAAAGTTAAATTTTTCTATTACGCTCCAATCATCAGCTTTAAATATCTTGTAATCACCAACTTCGCAAAGTTCATTAGCGAACTTGACATCACCTTTTCTTAAAAACCACATAGAGTTATTTGCTAGTAATTTCCAATTTCTTTCAGTCAAAATAGCTAAGGCTATTTCTTTTTCTAAAGGTGTAACTGAAAAATAGTAGTTGTAAAACAAGGTAAATACTTCCATTGTTCTAAAATGTTCAAGAATAGATTCATATTTATTAACTCGGTTGTCATTATCCAGCACAGAACGTAATGAACTACGTGCAACATCCCATTGATGTGTTGATCTAAATGCATGTAATGGCGTTGGAGGGTTCACACTAGCCGGAAGTTCATCCAATCTAGGAATATGACAAATGTCTAATGATCTTCTATAACCACCTAACTTTCCATTTGATAAATTTAATGAATTTTCTTGAATAACTCTACCCATAATATACTCTTGAATACCACTTGGTAATAATAACATATCAAAATTTGTTGAGAACTTTGTTTTCAAAGCATTAATGACATTTGTTCTTCTTGTTAATTCATCACCTTTTGGTATTTCAATCAAAAGTTCATTCTCAATCTCATCATCAGTAACATCTGATTCATAGTTATCAACAACGATTGTCCTAGTATGAGTAGCAACAGAAATAGTATTCACAGTTTCTGTATTGTTTGAAACATCGTTAGCCAATTGATTAACTGCATCTGTAGGTTTCTGTATTGGTTTATTCAACAAACTGGATGCAACTACAGGTGAATTTGAAACTGATGATAATGAACCAGCCTTTTCAAGTTGTTCAGCTAAAGATGGGTTTGCTAGTGTTGGAGTAGACATTCTTGGTGTTCCAGAAGAAGTTGCCGCTATGCTGTTAATAGATTGACTATTAATAGAAGCTGGGAACTTTTCTGTATTACTCAATATAGCTGGAGCAGTAACTGGAGTTGGCTTTTTAGTCTTTTCCATAGCTTGAGAAGCAGCAGCAGCCCATTTTAGTTCACCAGCAGGTCTAATTGGAATTGTTGCTGGCTTCAAAGTACTAGTTGTAGTAACACCATTATCACTTTGATGAATGTGAGTATGACTTTGAATTTCAGGAGTGGCAGACCTTGATACAGCTGATGATAAAATAGCAGATTTCAACGATGGTAAATTTGAAATATTTGGATTCTTTGCTGTATTTGTTACACTAGTTAAAGCAGGTGTACTTTTATTTGAAGAAGTTGTCGAGCCTAGTGATGGTGATGGTGATACACTATTTTCCGTTTCTCTTGATGATGGTAGTGGAGACGTTGTTTGTCGATTAGCCATCGATAAATTTTCTGTTTTTATTACCGGTGATGTAGACAGTGGTGTCATAGTTTCTTTTCTAACCACTTCAGGAATTTTATTCGGGCTTTTACTAGCAAGTTTTGCAGCTTTCTTTGCATCCCTTTCAAGTTTTCTCAGTTCTTTCTTTGATAATTTAGAATCATCATCATCATCATCGTCATCTATTTGATCTTCAGATGCTTGGGCAGCAAATGATTGTGCTACTTCATGAGCAATAGCTTCATTCGCTTGTAAATTCAAACTTTCATAAATAGTTTCATCCTCTACAAAATCGGGATCTTGATTAGACTCTACGAAATACTGTATATCTTCTTCAATATCTCTGACAGATTGAGGATCCAGTTCTTCATTGGCCAGTAATCTCAATGCTATTTCCATCTGTTGTTGATGCCATCTATATCTATTCTGAAGATTTTTAAGTTCTTCTCTTCTTTCATCATTGGCAACAGATGCTGTTTTCTTTTTCTTGTTGAGAAGTTGTAACTTATCCATTTCTATCTGTAACAAATCGTATTGCCTTTCCAATTCATCGATCTGTTGCGATATCATATCTGATACATCTCTTCTCTCTTGTTCTTCTGGATCAAGATTCTCTGATTTTTTCAAACTAATATTAGAGTAAGCTTTCTCCTTCGATGCCTTTTCCACAGCTTTGTACTTTTCCATCGCCGTCTCTACAGACCTTCGATAATCGATAAGAGCATCTTTATCCTTAATATCCGGCGAACTTTGCCATGACTTGATCTGTTCTCTTAACCTCTGAAGTTTCTTAACTTCTCTTTTCAAATCAGACTCAAGCTTATCCTTTTGCGAAGGATTGTTCGTACAGGCCTCATGCCTTTCGTAGTATGTATCAAACATTTCAAGACCTTCATTGATCTTTTTGAAGACTTTATCCACTTCCTGTTGCAGTTTTCTATGAGCCATCACTTAATTATATTCAATAAAATTACCAATTTCAACTCAGATCAATTCGTTTTTTTGATTATCTTTATTAAAAGCAACACAATTTCCAAATATTAGCAAGGTTGTCAACTGATTACTACAGTTATGACCATCTTTTTAAGCAAATACACACACAAATCGTTATGAATTTTTTCAATTACACTAATTTTATTTAAATGGACGCAAACCTTAACAAATTTGATATCAAAAACGTCAAAAATGAAAATTTTTTGAAAAATTACAGCTTAAGCTGCTCGTTAGCGGTGATGTTTCATTAAAGATCGATGAGATGAGCTATAAAGGGTGAAGTTATATGATGTTATATAGTGCTAAACCACCCATTGCATGATGGAACAAGGTTAAACAGATGATTGTGATTATTGACCATTTTTTCAATTTTTGTAAGGTATTCTGAGAGGTTTGGGAAGGTAGCGATGAGGTTGTTACAAGAGTGGACAATTTATCGGTTGATGACAGTAATTGTATATCTAAATGATCTGTGATTGTGTTATTGAAAGCTGTTTCTATGATTGCTGACGCCAGATAGTGGTTATCAGTGGGTAGTTGTAAAAATAGTGTCTTGTTTTGGTAAGTCCAATTGTTGATTTCGATTATGCTAGATTTGTTTAAATGGCTAATGAGATTATTCATTGCGGTGTTTGTAGAATTGATTGTTTGGAAGATGATACCGTTGTTTGAGGACCACAATTGGTTATTAATGAGTGTGGTAAGGATGGAGTCCGTATTGTTTTGAAATTCTTTTATAGCTGTTGTGATATCTGTTTTAAAATCATCATCGTAATATTTAGAAAACAAATGAGTTTCATTGACAACCACGCTGGTGGTAGACACATTTGTATATGTACTAAAAGGTTCTTGGTAATTCTCAATAGTTTTAGTCATTATATCACTAGTAGCTGTATTTTCCATTGGCGTAATGTTAAAAATTATTTCCCAGTATATGATAGTATTTATTAACAGTATCCATAGTTGCAACCCATTGGGAAAAATCCATTGGTTAAATGTATTTAGAGTTTTCCAATGACGGCCTGTTAAGTGGAACAATTTACTTTGTAAACATGTTAATTGTTGAACCATTATATTGTTCATTGATATTTGTAATTTCAAAAAATTAGATCTTGATGTTTGTAATGCATTTATTTTATATTCTTCCATGTCTGAAATTATCTTGGAAAATTCTTTATTGAACAAATTGTTTTCCCATCTGTATTTTATCCACTCCAGTACCATTAGTACCAACACTAGTACAAAGTATACGGTTACAAAAATTGCAATGTATATATTCACATTTTTCTTTGACGTTGATGTATATGTATCAGAGTCATGGATAAGTGATCTTTTCTTCAACGATGAAAGTGTCGATGTGTTGGTGTACCTTCCTGATATTTTTTCAATTTGGCTTCTCAGAACACCTAGTGAGCCATTAATAGATGACAAGTACTGAGATTGCGAGTATGTTAATATTGGAACACTTATATTTGGTAATTCTAGTGAATTGGCCATTTCATCCAAAGTGTTCAAATTATCTGAAATGTTACCAAATATTGTATCAAGAAACCAATAATTCAAAGTAAAATTAGTTTGCAACTCTTGGAAATAGTTGTCGTCACCTGAAGTTTCTAACAACATCCCCCTCTCAGATAAATCTGTCAAAGTGTTGTTAATTAATAAAGATTTTTGTAATAGTGTTCTGTAAATTGTATCATTGTACAATTTCAAATCATTGAAATATTGAGTTTTTGACTTGATACTTTGTGTTAACGTAGCATTCCAAGTACTTAATTGTTGTTGCAAATCTGTGTACCAATACGTTTCTATAAAATCGTTAACGTATATTAAAGTGTGATTGAATTTATTTGTAATATATTCATTAACTATACTATCGACAATGGACAACTCTAAATTAACAGAACTGCCCAAAGTATGGTTGTACTCCACAGAGGGCGTGGCCGCCAAGGATGTTGATACAGACCCCAAATACGTGGAATAACTACCAAAATCCAAAGAATGGAAAGTTAATGCTGTAATAACAGTGAAAAACAACGAATTTATCAACCATGGACGGAACCCACAAGCAATTAATCTATGAAAAAGTGGCACTTTGCAAAGGAGCATCGTTGACCACCCTCCAAAGGGGTATACAAAGGAGCATACAATCATTCATAACTATTCATTATTTATATATTATTCATTTATTAACATTTTCTGACGTTTAAAAGATGTTTCATCTCAGTCGCAGTGCTGTCGCGCGTCACACTGGCAATTTTATCCAAACACGTCTCCTAACCATCCCATTCTTGTACTTCCACCGTGTGTTGCTGAAGTTCCAACTGTAGAACCAGCCTTGATCATCTGAATCCCAAGTCCCGTTATGGTCCATCAACACAAACCATTTATATGCAGTTTCATCGGAATAATCCCCATTGTATTCATTTAAATTTAATGGGAAAAATTTATCAATGGACATAGCTACATCCATTCTATTTCTCACTATACTTATTATATTTTTCGTACAAGTATTATATAATTGGAATTGTGGAGGGTCAAACCTTGGGAATAACATCTTGGATGAATATAATGGATACCCTAAAATTGTAAAACCTCTTTCATTCTCAATAATCACCTCTTGAGGCAACCCATCCATCCGTTCCAACAACTTGAACATCCCAATGGTCGCCTTACAAATTACACTTTGCACTTTTGCACTAATCCACCAAAAACAACAACATACATATACATATATTTCTCTTTAAGCTATCAAAACATATCTTATACCAATAGGTAATATAACCAATTAACCACAGAAATATATATACATATATATATATATCTATATATATATTGTACAGGCACCACGTGAAAAGCACGTGACAGTCACATGCTTCCAGTCACATGACTCTCACGTGCGTTTCACGTGACCCTACACAGTTTTGTTCTCGGCCGATAAGAAATGTCTACTATCAAAAAGCGTGCGCTATTATGGATACGGGCTAAAGGAGCGACAGCAGGACACAAAAACCACCCACAGCGTGTGTCTACCATCATAAACCCGTGCCGCACACCGGCGTGCAACCCTTCCCCCCCTGAATCTCCTAAAAGGGAAACCGCACCTTCCCCCCCTTGACCCAGCCCTACTGAAACCCTGCAAATTGCATAAACCCCTACTACAACCCTACACGAGACCCTTGTTCCCTCCTTCCCCCCCCCATTCTTCAAACAAAAACTCGATTTACGTTCTGCTATGGGCCCAAGTATATGGGACTAGCGTATAAGCAAGGCAATGGCAATCTGCATAGTTGCAGTGAGTGTCGGTTGCACATTCAATATGAGTATTCATTCATTCATTCATTGGATGCGAAAACAGTCCACCACTCTCATACATACACACTGCTCGAATAACGTAATTGCTGTTGACGTCCTTGCTACCCGGCCTGCAGTTTGTGATTTCCTTCTGCGCGACTTTCTCTGTCACACCCTACCGTCCTTCCCCATTCGGCTTTCGTAATAAAATTTCAGCTTTAATTTGTGAAAAATTAAAGATTTAAAGCTAACTTAGTAATTAAAGTGAAAAATTATTGAAATATTGTATATATAGAAGTGTTTAAAATTGGTTTTGATAGCCAGTTGTAGAACCAGTTCTAGGAATGAGCGGGAACTACGTAGATATGAACAGAAACGTGCAAGTGCAAGGCCCTGCTCAAGAGATGAATGGGATACACCAACAAGGGCAGCAGCTGTACAGAGATATGATTATAAATGGAAATGAAACTCAAAAAATTAATCAGTTAAATGACAATAGTGTGGTGGATGAGGACCGTAATGGGAAGCTGGCTTTCAAAAGACAGGGAATGATACCGAACTTCCCCAACAATAGTAGGCAGACTATGTTTGCCATGTCCGTGAACAGTAATCCTCATTCCTTAAATGACCCAACTATACAAGAAGCGTTATCACCATTTTTCCAACCGTTTGGTGTGGATGTGGCTCATTTGCCCATGACTAACCCTCCTATCTTTCAAAGTTCGTCAGTGATGTACGATGACCCAGGTAGAAGAAGACGTATTTCTATCTCGAATGGTCAAATTAGTCAGTTGGGTGAAGATTTGGAAACTGTTGAAAATATTTATAATTCTCAAATGCCACCTATGCCCGCTAGATACGACCACAATTTGCAAATGTTACAGTTTCAACAACAACAACAACAACAACAACAACAACAACAATTTAATAGGCAGAGGAATCTCCCACAGAAGGAAACTTCTGTGAATGTACCTTTTTCTGCACCAAGTTATAATGGAATCCCATACAATGAAACGGCACAGTTTCCAGACCCAATAACTATGAGGACAAGTTCATTGCCTGCTCAAGTGGCTCAACAGGAAAATATGAAAATTAATATGCAACCTGGTTGGATACCTAATGAACAACAAGATAATAATATTCCTGATGAGACTGTGAGGGCAACTTTAGGTAAGAGTAGAAACTCAAGCGTGGCTTCCAATACTGTTCAATCGAGAGAACTGCCTCCTAATGGGCACGTTAAATTGGAAGATGATGAAGGTTTTGATGATGAGATATCACAGGAAATGTTAAGATCATCATACCCAACTCAATCAAATTTTAAATATTCTGCTATACCACATCATTTACAAGATAATGCAACCCCAGGAACTACAGCTTGGAAAAGGGCAAGACTATTGGAAAGAAATAGAATTGCTGCTTCTAAATGTAGACAAAGGAAAAAAATTGCACAAATTCAATTACAAAGAGATTTTGATGAATTGGAAAAGGAAAATAAAATTAATAAAAAAAAATTAGACTATTATGAGAAATTAGTATCAAAATTTAAAAAATTCTCTGAAGCTCATATGAAAAAATGTAATACAGATAAAGAATCCTTAAAGATGATTGAAGAAATGCTGATGATCGATTCAGGAATTCATGAAGTAGATGATTCAGGTTTGGTAGTCACTATGGAGGAAAAATAAGTAAATAATATTAAAATATATAACATTAAATAAACAACTTTTAAAACAATTTTATAAATTTTTTACTATGGGTGATGCCCTCATCACTATTATTTTTTTTTTTTTCGAAATATAAAAGATTTGGGCGGCTAAATGTGTTCTTTCATTTTAAAAACCACTTTAATGACAAGAAACCACCTCGAATCATGACTGAAGTCAGTGATGAGGATTGGATTATTGTAAGTATAGCCATGTTTCCATGTCTTCAAGTTGATTAAAATCATTTTACTAACTTTCCCGTCTTTCAAAACTAGTGTTATTCAATAATTAAGAGTAGAAATGCTGAGTTATGGGATAAATTAATTGGTATTGGTGACAATACTAATGTTGCTACTGGTAAGAAGAGTTCGGTGGTGGTGGATTCCAAAAAATTGTACACTTTGTTACCTCATGAGTTGTCGAATTTAGCAAATAATCGACATTTGTATTCTCAATTGGAACCAATTTACAATTTTTTATTACATCAAACAAACGATTCAACTGGGTTATCTGAAAAAATTACCATTGTGAGCACTTTCAGTGATGAAATCTCTCATCAGGATCTGATGACTTGGTATTTGCCAAGGTATAAGATACTGCTAGTTTTACTTTCACTACGTTACCCACTTTATGGTAGACAAGATATTTTCCAACTTTTCAAATGTTTCCATTTACTGATTGTTTCTCATTGTAGTTTTGAAAGCAGAAACCAACGAGAACTTAATAAAGTAATCAATGAAACTTTGGTTTATAATATCATCAAGAAGATTGTTATACCGAATATGGGACCAAAAATGAAAATTTATCAAACTAAGACTAATAGATACCTTTTGAAAAATAATTTAAATGTCAACGATAATAAAGTGAGAGTGGACATAATGAGACTTTATAAATTACATTTTAAAAGTACAATTAGAATTATTAATTTATTAATACAGAAAATTACAATATCAAATCTATATGAAGGAGGTAGAATAATTGACCAAATATTGGTGTCTGTTAATAATGTTTGTCTTATTATTGAAAGTTTGGCACATATTTTGATTTCAGTTTTAACTATTAAATTAATCAATAAGAATTGTAATAAAGCTCATCAACAACGTTATTGGGAAAGAGTGAAAAGAATGCCACATAAATATATTGATGATATTTCGTCTGAGTTATTTAAACAAACTGATAATAAAGAGAAAAAAATACATTTTTTAAAGATTACAATTCTTTCATTGTTGAAAATAATTAAAAAAATTAAATGGTCTTTGATTTTAAAATATATTAAACAATATAAACATAAGAATATTCATGATATTGAAAAAAATAGAATCAATATCGAATGCGCACTTCTTGTTGCAGGAGATCTAGATTTGATAGCCCAATGCAGATTATCAAATTGGCCTAAAATAAATATTACTGGAATTGAAAAAAAGGAATAATGGGGAGTGTTACTAAATGAACTAACAAAATTTAATACTAAAATTTAAAACATTTGCTAATTAATTAAAGGTATTTTATAATATCATTGAAATCATGCAACCTTTTTTTCACAAAGGTTAATTTTTGATCTTTCTAGGTAATAATTTTTCTGCGTTAAACGAATTTTATTTACTAAGAATTTTACGTATGATTCAAACAATGTTATCCGATACACTTCTAAGGAAGAATTTGTCAATGGAATTCTCTATATAAAAGGGATATATCAATGAAATTGATAATTGTTTCAATTATAACAACGTTTTGTGTTTTTTTGTAAGTTGATTTAAAAAAGTAATACAATCAATTAACTAATAAACATGCTTTCCTTTGACGATATCATCACTTTAACTCAAGCCCGTTTGGCTTCAATGCCTCCAGGTTATTTACCAAAATGGTTATTGTTCATTTCTGTTGTTTCTGTTTTCAATTCTATTCAAACTTACGTTTCAGGTTTAGAATTAACTCGTAGAGTTTATGAAAGAAAACCAGAACAAACTACTGAATTAAGTGCTAGAACTTTTGGTACTTGGACTTTTGTTTCATGTGTTATTAGATTTTACGGTGCTTTTTACTTAAATGAAGAACATGTTTTCCAATTGACCTTCATTTCTTATTTGATTGCCATTGCTCATTTTGGTTCTGAATGGTTAATCTTTGGTACTTGTAAGTTCGGTAAAGGTTTGTTAGGTCCATTAGTCGTTGCTTCTACTTCTTTGACTTGGATGTACCACCAAAAGGAATTTTACACTGGTTTACCATGGTGTTAATTGAATTATAACTTGTTTATGAAAAAGAATTCTATAGAATACTACCAACAGCATTATGATAGATTTCCATTTACATTTATATATTAATGATATTTACTGAATTAACGTCTCTTTTCCATTTTTAAATCCTTATTTTAAAATATGTATAGTTAGATATATAGATATATAGATATATTTATTAATTGTAGTTAGATGAATAATCTCAATTTAATCGATATGTGACGAACACAAGGGATTAGCAACTATATTAAAGTTTAAAATCAATTAAACCTTCATCAATAGAGAGTAATCTGATGATATTAAATGAAAAAAATAAATCAAAAGTATAACTTTGGTAATGAATTTACACTAAGTTAATTGATCAACTGATTGATTTTTTTAAGAGTGTTCAGGTTCATTTAATTTCAAAACGTCAACAACTGGACCTAATAATCTTTGGAATGCACTCTTACCTAAAGTGGCAACTTTAGTTGTGGAGGTAGCCTTTACGGTAGCTTGTCTTGGTAAATCGTTTAACAATGCAATTTCACCAAAATAATCATGTTGTTTCAGTTTTGCTACAACACCTTCTTTTTCCTTTATAACGTCAGCAGAACCAGATTCAATGAAATAAAAGTTTTCACCAACATCACCTTCTTTAATGATGATGGAATCAGTTTCATAAACTTTAGTTTCCAATGCATCTGCAATTTTTGCTCTATCATAAGTTGTCAATGATTTTAAAATTGGTACACTTTTTAAGAAATCATCATACATTAATCTTTTCTTAAATGAATGACCTAATAAGATTTTTCTAAATGTTAATCTGTCTAAAGCCCATAATATACAATCCGTTACAGCAATGACTGATGCACCTCTTGGACTATTATACATCAAGGCTAATTCACCAAAGGCTGAACCAGCTCCTGATGAATTAACTTTTAACCCATTGACGAAAAAATCAACAGTACCCTTTTCAACAACATAAAAATAATCACCTTCATCTCCTTGTTTAATGATTGTTTTACCCTTTTCAACATTTTTTTCTTCTAATGAATTAATTACTAAAGTCTTAGAATCTGAATCTAATTGATTAAATAAGAAATTTTTACCAATGGAATCTTCTAGTCTTTTCAATTGTTCACCAGTTTTTTCAGAATAATGATCAGGTTTCCAATCATTTTCGAAATTATTTGGTTCAAAAGTTTCACCACTTACAGAAGTACGTCTTAATGCATTAAAATTCATTGGAATTTTCTTGTGATGTAAAGTGTCTTCCACTTGAGTACCTAAATCCAATGGAGAATTAGATTTCTTAATAGGATCTTCAGCTTCATGAACAGTAAAATTTTGTTTAAATGGATCATTACTATTATTGGCAACTTTCAACGATTCCTTTTCAGCCACATCAGAACCATGAGGGTCGTATTCCACAAATGGTGATTTGAACAGCGTATGTGTCTTTTCATGAGAATCTGCATTAGAAAATGAACCATGTGTGACATTTCCAGGAAATAAAGAAATACCCTTAGATAGGGCAAATTCAGCTTGTTCCTTAAAGTGTTTCCTTTCATCTTCTAATTTTTGATTGAAATAATGCACACCAAATTGCAACACATCAGAAGGATTCTCCTTCAAAATAGCAGCTTTGAAAGCTTGTAAAACAGCTTCTTGATTATTATTCAATTCCATAA
Organism: Vanderwaltozyma tropicalis; assembly: GCA_030555675.1. Classification (NCBI taxonomy): domain Eukaryota; kingdom Fungi; phylum Ascomycota; class Saccharomycetes; order Saccharomycetales; family Saccharomycetaceae; genus Vanderwaltozyma; species Vanderwaltozyma tropicalis. The sequence continues at coordinate 184,449 of JANIWO010000010.1, forward strand.
TACTATTTTTATCAATTTATAAGGGGACAACCAAAATATCTCGATAGTTGCTCAAATTCAAAACGGGAAAGTCTGACAATAACCACTACACTTAAGTCACAATCACGATTACCAATTCCAGTACCCTCTTGACGCAATTAGATACCAACTTATCAACTAAGCTCAAATCCATTAAAGCACCTTTAAAACTCCTTGTATTATCATCCATTTTTCAAATTTCAAAGGCTTCTTGGAACAAAACCTCAGAAATTTAAGGTGTCGTTGCGAGTGATGTAAATTGTAATTTGATGTAAACCTATGCTAATTTGATCAATTGATCATAATAAAAGTACTGTTACAATTGGGACAACTATAGCTTCATAATGGTAGTCTTTTAAGGGTTCTAATTTTATTGGAATTGGTGCCTTTACGCATTGATCACTTTGCACGCCATAGTTAACGCTTGAAATATCGATTCCCAAATTTGAAAATTGATTGAAATTTGGAATTTATTTGTTATTTCAAGCTTGAAGAAGTGTTCAAATTGGTCTTAAAGAGGTGTTCACAGTGCCCCAGAACACGCCAGGAACGATGAGCAGTGGTGACCCAATGCAAGTAGTGGACACTGACCAGAGCACAGCGACTGAAGCTTCTGCTTCAGTGAGTGCTCCACCATTATTGCCACATTTGCAACAACAACAACAATTACAAAATGAAACTTCTGATATTAATTACGAAGTAGAAGCTCAGAAACTAGAAGACAAAGCCCTTGTATTCTTGTCCAAGCAAGCTCGTCCTGTGGAAGTACCTCCATTTGCTGCTTGGTTCAAGATATCTGAGATTCATGAGATTGAAAAAAAATACATGTCTGATTTCTTCGATGATTCTTCCAGATTTAAGACTCCAAAAGCTTATAAAGATACTAGAAACTTCATTATCAACACTTATAGATTATCTCCAGCTGAGTATTTGACTATGACAGCAGCAAGAAGAAATATTGCCATGGACATTTCATCCATTTACAAAATCTACACTTTCTTGGAGAAATGGGGTTTGATTAATTATCAAGTTGATCCAAGATCCAAGCCGTCGTTAGTTGGCCCAAGTTTTACCGGGCATTTCCAAGTTATTTTGGATACTCCACAAGGTTTAAAACCTAATGTTCCTTCTAAAACCGTTGCAAATGAAAAAGATACAAAACCTAATGGTATTGTTGAAAACAATGAATTGAATTCAAATTTATCATTAAGAAAAAGTGTATATGATTTCACAAATGATTTCAACGCTTTACAATCATCTGATTTTAATTCTACTCAAATTGATAGAACTTATATTTGTCACACTTGTGGTACTGATACAGTAACTGTACGTTATCAAAATTTACGTTCAAGAGATGCAAACTTATGTTCTGATTGTTTCCAAGTTGGTCATTTTGGTTCTAATTTTAAAGGTACAGATTTCATTAAATTGGAAAATAACAATCAACTAATAAGGAATACTAGATGGTCAGATCAAGAAGTTGTATTGTTATTAGAAGGTTTGGAAATGTATCAAGATCAATGGGATAAAATTTCTCAACATATTGGTAATAATAAAAATATTGAACAATGTGTTGAAAAATATTTAACATTACCTGTAGAGAATAAAATTATTCAAGAAATTATCAATAAGAATAAAAATTTAAAAAATAAAGACTCCAATGAAAATTCTGAAGAATTATTGAATTTAGTTAAAAATACAATTACTTCTTTGGAAAAATCTTTGACAAAGAACCAAGAAACAAGTTCATCAAGGGAAACTTTAAATGAATCACAACCAATTGTAAAAGAATTGACTGAATTGACAATAAAGAAATTAGAAGTAAAATTTACAAAACTTCGTACTTTAGAAACATCATTAAGGAAAAGTAAAGAAAATTACAATACGGAATTAGAAACGTTATTTAACGATAGAATCATGCTTTCCAAACATATTCATGATGTCAATAAAGAATTATCCGATAACAACGTACCTCAGACAGTTACATTGCTATCAGAACCATCTCTTCAAGTTAAATTACAAGAAGTTTCCAACCCATTAATTGAACAATCCACAATTGCTTTAAAGAAATTATCACAAGAAACTATCGAAGCCACTTCACAACTTGACCCAGAAAAGTACGTTTCTCTATCATTGTAGCATGGAAGGCCCTGAATTAGATAAATAAAGTATATATCCATTTGTAAGATTATTAATAACACCATTATTCATTAAATTATTGCTATTACTAGTGTTCAATATCGCTTATCACTATAAAAGTGAAAAATTCATCGAATTTGCTGTCAATTTGAACAACTTTAATTTGAACTAAAGAGGCTTAAAATTGGTCCAACACATTCAATGATGAACCAATTAATCTCTCTGGCCCTGTATGGTGCTGTTGTATCTGGTCATAGTCATGGACATGGCCATAGTCATGCCCATGAACATAGCGATGCCATTGGTTCTATTGTCAATTTACTGGAAGAACATGTGTTCTCTTGGGGGGCTCGTTACAATGCATTGTTAGCTACAATGGTGATTCAAGTGATCCCATGTTTGGTGATCTTTATGATTCCTGCCTTACGTGATAGTACTGAAGAAAGTACATTTTTAAAATTATTAGTCTCTTTTGCTGTTGGTACTTTATTAGGTGATATTTTCCTTCATTTGATCCCAGAGACTTTTAGTATGGCTTCTGATAACGATGAAACTTCTATGGCTTCTTTAGCTACAGCTATATTTGTTGGGTTCATGGCTTTCCTACTTTTGGATAAGATGTTAAGAATTGCATCACTAAGTTCAGTAAGTGGTGAATCAAATTCCGGTTTATTGGGACACTCTCATTCACATGCCCAAGACTCAAGTACATCCCAAGACTTTTCCATTGAGAAGGAAGAGATGGCTTTAAGAAGTAGAAAGAAGAAGAGTAAGAGCAAAGGCAAGAGGTCAAACCCAACTGCCAATGATGAAATTACAGAAATTCCAATTCCATCAAATGGAAACAGTCATAAACATAGACATGAACACGACCACGACTCTAAGAACACTACTGCTTACTTGAATGTTATCTCAGGTTTCGCCCATAACATCACAGATGGTATTGCCCTAGCTTCATCTTTTTACAGTTCCTCTCACGTTGGTATCACCACCACCATCGCTGTGATCTTCCATGAAGTGCCTCACGAGCTAGGTGATTTTGCCATCTTACTATCCAGTGGGTTCTCATTCCCACAAGCTTTAAAATCTCAATTGCTGACTTCAATTGGTGCTCTACTGGGAACAGCAATCGGTTGTGCCTTGAACGAAACCACCATTGCCACCACTGAAGTAAAGGGCAAGGAAATCATCCCATCCACATGGTTTAACGGTTTGACACCAGCACAACTAATGCTGCCAGTCACAGCAGGTGGATTCCTTTACATTGCTACAGTGGGTGCAGTACCAGAAATATTGACTACCAACGGTACCAGTAAATTCCAAGCTACAAAGACATTCACTCTACAATTGACAGCATGTATCGTTGGGTTCACCTTGATGTCCCAACTAGCAGACTGAGAAACCCATGGGACCCACTGGCAATGATCAAACCAACCATGGAGGTAGTTAGATTAATAACAGCTTATTATATAGTGGACACCATCACGTGTGGCCAGCATTAAGGAATAAAGTTGATCTTTTACTGTGATTAAATATATAAATTTGATTTATTTGTAGTAGTTTATATACTGTTTTAGTTGAATTGCTGGTTAGTTCCCTGAGTTTGGAGTGTGTGTGTGATTGATCTTTGATGGTTGCCGTTTTTGAAAGTGAAACAGTGGTGTCTTTAGAGGTTCCACAAGCTGATATCTATAGTGAAATTTTACCAATCGATGATATTTTGGTTACTGGAGAGTTTGATAACTGGGAATGTGACCAATACAAGCTAGTTCTGGGTGACGATGGTGTTTACCGAGTGTCCATCTTTATCAACGATGATGATGAAGAGATTGTTTTTAAATTTAGAGTAAATGGGAATCAATGGTTGACAGTATCGACTTTTGAAACTAAACGTGATGAACATGGACATCTCAACAATTTTGTCAGACGTTCACAGTACAAGAGGGTGGCAATAACCAATAAATTTAATTCTCGAATCATGGTTAGTGACAGCGACGAGAATAAAGAGGATTATATCAATTTATCATCAAATGGAGAATTAAGCAGTATGGAAAATCTAGATTTGGATATCATGGACTTGGATGAGAATGTGGAAGACACTTTGCAATTACCAAATGATTCACAATCTCGATTCCATGATAAACCAATTTTCAATTTAGTGGAAGTGACTAAAAAAATGAGAACGTTTCTAAACAAGAGATAGTCCCACCATTTTTGGAAATGTGGTACTCTACACCCAATTGATAGATAAACCCTAGACTATGAACCCAATAGCTAGATACTTTTACACATAAGAGCAATAGTTCACATCCACTGTCATCGCTGAAAGAACCAATTCGCATAAATATTACATAAAAGATACATAAAAGAAATAGATGTTTTGCATGAATACATTATACATATGGATTATGTCAATAAAAGTGTCATGGATGCCATGGTCACTGTATTGAATGGTAATATAGCTGTTTAAAATCGGTATTACTGTCATCTCAGCAGGGTTACCCTGGCCAGCCCAGTCGCGAAACAAAATAATTTCAGCAAGAAACGCGTAAGAAGATTGAGATCTTTGTATATAAAAACAGTGGGATTGATGAGTTTGTTGGTTGGTTTTGGGGTCTAAAAGAGGTATCCAAGAGTCCAGCGATGCCAGAAGCACGTAGATCCAGTAGGTTGAGAAGTAGGTCGTCCAATTCCGGGAGCCATGTGGTCTCTGCGAGTTCTGATGATGAGAATAGTGTGAGTGCGGTTCAAAATGATGATAATACAGCAATTACTGATATCTCTGATGAAGAGTCTAGTTCTTCTGAAGAGGATAACGAGGCAGATTCCGATTATGAGGAACCTTCCAAGGCTAGGAAGACCATGAAGAGGAAAATCAAAGCTGCCAAGATGGCTAAACAACCTAAAAGAGCTAAACCATCTAAAGTTACTAGTGATAAGGTTAGAGAAGTTAATTTAACAGGTACGAAGAAAGATCAAGAACATTATTTAGAAGTTTTAAAAGATTTCGAGTCCAATGAACTTTTCGACATTTTATCATCTTCAGAAGATGTCTCTATTGAAGAATTAATTAGAGAATGGTTAGAGAAGTATAAGGAAAATAGAGATACTTTTATGCAAGAATTTATTAATTTTTTGTTATGCTGTTGTGGTGCAATTGCTCGTGTGGAAGAGCATGACATTCATAGTAATGAATCATCTAATGATACTATTTCTGAGTTACAGATGATTTTCCAACAACAAAGAATACATGAATTTCATTTATTAATCAGTAAGAATAATAAAAGAAAGGCTAAATATAAGTATTTATATAACAATTTTGTTGAGTTCATGTCTAAATTGATGGATATTGCTGATGATATGCAATTGTTGTACTCTGAAAATGAAGATAATGAAGAATCTGAAATTGTTCCAAGTCAATTTATTATGGATTTATTAACTTGGTTATCTTCTTTATCTGTTTGTAAGATAAGAAGTTTAAGATACATTTCAACATTATCATTATATTTATTCCAAGATTCCTTAACAGAACATGTTGTCAATTTAGAAAAGAATTATTTATCTAAGTTAACAAAGCAACTTGCCCAAGAACAAAAGAAGAAGAGACCAAGTGAGAAAACTATTGAAAAATTAGAAGCAACAATTGAAGAATTACAAGGTAATAAAGCTGTCACTGAAGGTATCGTCGATAATATTGTTAAATTATGTTTTGTTCATAGATTCAAGGATGTTGATGAATCCATTAGATCTGAATCTATGCTACATTTATCCATTTGGATTAAAAACTACCCTGAATATTTTTTGAAAGTAACGTTCTTAAAATATTTTGGTTGGTTACTAAGTGATAAATCAATGAATGTAAGACAACAAGTATTAAAAATTTTACCACAATTAATTACAACACCAAATAAAAAAGCATTAGATAACTCTGCAGTAAGACAATTTTTCGAAAGATTTAAAGAGAGAATTTTGGATATTGCCTTAAAAGATATTGATCTAGAAGTTAGATTAAATGCAATTAATGTTTTAGTGGAAGTTGCTTCATTGGGTTATTTGGAAGAATCGGAAGTTTTAGCCATTTCAAGTTTAATATTTTATGATAGAAGAGTTAAAGTATCATCACATAGTAAAAATTCAAGATTTTTAGCTTCTGTAGCAAAGTTTTTTGCCCGTATCACAATTGAGAAAGATGAGGAATTCACTGATAACTATACTCTACCAGAAACAGTATTTGATTTGGAAACTCAATCAGTTGTAAAAATTGGTATTTTAATTGGATTATTAAATAAGTCATTAGCATACAGTTCTACTGAATCAAATAATAATGATACCAATGAAAAATTAAAAAATATTACACAAGCAGCAGAATTTTTGTTCCCATATTATGGTTCTCTAGTGGGAGATATTTGTCAACTATTGACATATGAAGGTAATATTGAATATTCTTTCTTGAAATTAGAAAATGAAGATGATGAAAAATCCGTTAGAGAGGAATTCTTATTACCTAAAGATTCAGAAAGTATTATTTTGTATACTACAATTTTAAATGGTTTATGTCGTGGAGGAGCATCTCAAGCTGGTCAACCTAGATTTAGAGTTGCTGAGTCGGTACTTCCTCATGTTGAAAAATTACTTTCTCGACTTCCAATTCATTTAACTAATGTTTTATCACCAGTTTTATCAATTTTTAACATATTTTCATTTGAAGACTGGATTCATACAGGTTATGAGAAGAAAATATCAAAAATTACAGAAAGGATTATTAAATTATTTGCAGAATCTAATTTATCAGGTAATATTACAGATTTAAGATATAAAGCTTTTGCTGATACTATTAAAAGTTTTAAAAAATTGAATTTAAATGAATTAGATGAAATGTGGCTAAATCAAATATCCCATATCCAATTACAATTAAATAAGTTCTTGGAAGAGAAGATGGATCCTAATAATTATGATATTGATTTTAATGAAGTTATTGGAACTTTATTTGGTATGCATATTAATAAATTAGTCCTTCTTGGGAAAGAATACAATATTCAATTTGATACATCATTATTACAATTATTCATGACCAATTTTGTCTCAAGAATTCCTTTAATGATTGAATCATGTTACACTGAAACAATTAGTATGATTGATTTTAAGATTTTAACTCTTTTAGTAACATGGCAATTACAGAGATGGACGGAAATTATTAAAAGTTCTATAGATAGTGGCGAATCCGTTGCTGTTCCAACAGAAATGATTAATTCTATTGCTTCCATTGTAGAGAGATTGAATACAACATTAATCACATTGGGCTCCAGAAATTCTAATTCATACACAGATTCATCATCTGATTTCATAATAAAGCTAAACATTTCCAACTCATTAATTGATATAGTTTCCACCTTAAAAATTTTTGAAATCAGTTTACCTGATAAAGAACAACAATGGAGTGAATATATCAATGATAACTTCCCCTATTTCATTAACGAAAGAGTGGTAGATATCTTGCACAATCAATTTTTATATTTGGAAAGTTTATGTGCCAAGAATTTAGGTTTTAAATTAGATAGATTAGCTGGAGAAGATGCTAATCTAAATGATATCGCTAACGATGGTATATTTGAAAACACAGAAAGTGAATTATTATTATTCGTTATCAAATTGAAAGGTTTAATGAAATTAGAATTATTAAAGGGGGATATAGTGGAAAGAATAGCTTTAAACAAGGAAAAATTTGGTTCTCTATTTTCAAGTATCGTGGATAATACTATTTTTCAAAGAGAAACAACAAACATAGCATTACAACCACCAAAAGAAATCATTCCACCAGTGCAAAAGGCCACTTTACTATCTTCAGCTGGTAACGACTATCTAGAGCCAATTGAAGAACAAACTCAAGAAAATATCAATTCAGTAGAAGATGTCGAAATGCTAGACAACGACCCTGTGGAAGATTCCGAAATTTAGTATTGCAGTATATACATTTACAATTTAGAATATAGATAGCTAATTTAAATATCAATAATAACTATATTCTTAACAATTTAGCATGCCCGTACTTTAAAAATTGATATATTACATAGTGAAAAATCTTTAAAACTAGTATAAAAACTGTATTACAAGAGTGTTATCCAAAGTTTAGGAACTCAATCTAGGGGCTATTGTGATTATATGTGTATAATGAGTCTATTATCTAAAAGTTTAATTACCATAGCAATTCTTCAATTACTTCATGCAGGGTTTTCGAGCTCTGAATTTCATGAATTATTGAAAACCCAATCTCAAAATCCTAAAATCAATGTAGTTTCCTCTTTACCATTGGATATCAAGATGGAAGTTGTGATGGGGCTGATACTTTTCACCATTGGTATTTTTATTTCATTTGAGAAGTTACAGTATTACCCAATAAAAGGTGAAAAAAAAGTGATAACAAATGGCCAATATCTACGTGATATTGATTTTAATAAAGCCAATGATTTAAATAATATGATTGGATTAGATCCAAATGGTGAAGTCACATATTCAGCCAATTTAGTAGATGTTAAGAAGAAAAGACAAGAAAATAGAGATTGGATATTGAAAAATTCCAAAAATTGATTAAACCTTATTTAGCATTTTGAAATGTATATAATATTATATTTAACAAATCATAAAGAATAAATATACTTTCTAATTTTGACCAGTTTCATTATAAAACGGATTAAATTCAGAATTATTATGATTATTAGTAGATTGAACATCACGATTCAACCATGTATTAGTGTCACTGACAGATACATTTGGCGATTGATTACTCTGTTTTTTATCATTTAAAGGGCTATATTGTATTTGAACATTGGAATTGTTATCGTCAGTGGCAAAGTGTTCAATATGTGTATCTTGTACCCCAGTGGAAGATCGTACCAGATTCTTTCTCTGTGATTGAATTTGTAATTGTAATTTTTCCTCTTCTAATTCAGCAATTAATTCTGAAACATCTTCTTGATCCAGTTGTAAAGTGGTTGGGGGTCTCCTTAGCATCGTTATATAGTCAAATGTGGTGTCTCTGAGAGTGTGTTCACTAATAAATTACTTAAAGAAGCAACAAGAAACTATCTTCATCTCATCGAATCCATAGCTTTATATGATTTAAATCCACATAATTTAATTTAATGCCAATGATTTATATCACTAATAACGTTGCGTAATTATCACATGCCTTTACACTTTACATGTCTTTATCTACTAAATTTTTGAATTTCAATAATTAGTATGCCTTGTTGGCGCAATCGGTAGCGCGTGTGACTCTTAATCACAAGGCTGGGGGTTCGAGCCCCCCACAGGGCTAATTTTTTTTAAATAATTTTACTCTAATATTGATATTTTTACATCTTCTAGTTTATGCAATTCCAGTCTGAGAACTTGTCAGCATACCCTGACGTATCAGCAATGAAGTTCAGACAACTCGAAGTGGCTTCCTCACTATAAATATTCTAAATCAATTCCAATTGTGATTCCATTGCTCTGTTAATTGCATGTTTCACGTACAAAGTGACGTTGTTTCAACATTTATTGAGCATTTCAAATTAATTTGAAGAAATTAATATGATGAAGAAGTGTAATTGTGAGGAATCAATGGTTAATTGGGTTTAAAACGTATTGAAAGTTATTGAAATAGAGTCTATTCTTTGGTTTGCGAGCGTTGGTATCCTAGTGAAACGTTATTCCTGAGGAAAGATAACCGATACGTGTTAGAAAGTATAACAGCTGGTATACGAATAAGTTTTTAATAAATTTTATTGTTTTAATCGAGTAATATTTCTAAATTTGGGAGAATGGATCAGGTTGATGTTCCTGAGACTGTTCCCAACACGGTACCTGATGAAACGAATATTCCAGTAGGTGCTACATGTCGTTTTTGTAGAGGTGAATCTACATTAGAAACACCTTTGTTCCATCCATGTAAATGTAAAGGGTCCATTAAATATATTCATGAATCATGTTTAATGGAGTGGATAGCTTCCAAAAATGTTGATGTTACTAAGATAGAATCAGGTATAAATTGTGATATATGTCATCATCCAATTCATTTTAGAACAATGTATGCAGAAAATATGCCAGATTCAATCCCAATATCATTATTAATTAAAAAATCAGTAATATCTTTATTTAATAAAGCAATGATTTTTTTCACTTTGGGTGTAGCTGCTATATTGTTTTGTATTGGTATCCCATTAGCTTGGAATTTTTTCGTGAAACTATACAGTTTTATTTTGGATAAGGAATTACCATTCCATGGTAATTTTTTAAAATCAATTCTTTATGGCTATCAAGAAAATGTTCCTTCTGAAGTGGTTTCAACAAATATTATTTTGAAATTATTAATGAATGTCAAGTCTTCTCTTATTCAAATTGCATTAGTTGTCATATTGCATATTGCGTTATATTTCCAATATGATATGATCGTTAGAGAATCTGTATTCACTAAAATGATATTCCATAAAATTGGCCCACAATATACAAAGGAAGAATTATTAAAAACACAATTAAAGGAAAGATTCCCAATGATGGATGACGAAACATTGGAACATCTTGTAAGATTAATGAAAGCAAGGGATGAAAGAGTGGAACAAGGCAATCTTGCTGCTGCTCAAGCTGTTGAACAAGAACAACAAGCTCAACAACATGTTGATAATCATGCTAATGAATACAATGAAGATTTAGATCCAGATTATGTTCAAAATGATAATGGTAATAATTCACAAAATGAATTAAGTTCAGATGAAGACGATACAAATGACCTTGAAGAATTGGAAAGTAATCATGATCCTGAAGAACTCGATGATTTGTTAATGGATATGGATGAACCTTTACATGACCAATTTATGAATCATAGAGCTCGTCGTCATTTTGATGATTTATTGGACCAGCAGATTGATAGAGCTAACCAAGATAATCATATTGAAGAACTACAAAATGAACCAGAAGTTCAAAATTTCCAACCAAACCGACAATTATTTGCTGGTCCGCAAGCTCAAAGACAGCAACCAGTTGTCATCGATGCTGGTAATGTCGAACAACAAGCAGGTGGTCCTCTAGTCATTAACATAAAGATGAAATTAACTAATGTACTAATATATTATGTTGGTGGTGTAGGTGCAATTTCAATGTATATATCATTATCATATTTCATTCCAACATTGATTGGGTTTGGTTTATTGAAGCTTTACATTGGAATTACCAAACTGCTTTTTTTCTCTGCTAGATATGGTTACTATTTATCTCATTTATCAGATGTATATGAAATGATGTTGATGAAAATCCCATACTTACCAGAGGTAAACTCATGGTTAGCTAATAATATTGTTTTCGGTATTGCTAAATATTATGATGCTTATAAACGTAATACCATGAAGTCATCATTGTTATTAAGAGCCATTCCATCTATTACCACATATGCTACAGTCATCTCAATCATTTGTATGTCTTCTGATTTCATTGCTGCTGGATACAACAGTAAAAATGGTATGAAAAATCAAACTCAAAGGTTGGCTTTCAAAATTTTATTTGCTGTCAAATGCACCTTCAAAGTATTTACTTTATTTTTCATTGAACTTTTAGGTTTCCCAATTCTTGCAGGTTTAATGTTAGATTTCTCATATTTCTGTGGTATTCTTGGTGCTAGTAACAAGATATTGATAATGTTTGATCTTTGTAAGTTCTGGCCACCTCTTACCTTTTTTATTTATTGGGGTATTGGTACAATGTATATGTATTGGTTTGCCAAATACATTGGTATGGTAAGAGAGCATATTATTAGACCTGGTGTATTATTTTTTATCAGATCCCCAGATGACCCTAATATCAAGATTTTACACGATAGTTTAATCCATCCTATGCAAATTCAACTATCACGATTATGCTTGTCGATTTTCATATATGCAGTATTTATTATTGTTGGTTTTGGTTTTCCTATTAGAATTTTTTTCCCAATTATATTAAAATCTAGACTACTTACTTCTGCAGAATTTACATCAATTTTGTCAAAGAAATTTATTAGAACTTTGGTCACCTTTTATTTTGCAAAAAGAATAATCGAAAATAATCAAGCTGTCAGATTTTACGTTAGAAGATATTGGGAACATGTATTCATTATGTCATCTTCAAAATTACGTCTATCATCATTTATATTAGGTAAAGATATACCAACAGAAAGAGGACACGTTGTTTACAGAAATATATTCTACCGATTATTTGCATCTAAAAAAGCACAATGGTCTAATCCTGATTTGTTTTCGGATCCTAAATCCTCTAGTGAATTGAAGAAGGCATTTAAAGAAAACAATAACATACATGCTTATTTTGTTCCAGACGGGTTATTAATGCGTGTTCCTTCTTCTGATATTATTTCTAGAAACTACGTACAAACATTATTTGTGCCTGTAACCAAATCTGATAAAATTTTGAAGCCACTTGATTTTAAAAGAATTGTTGAAAGGAATAAAAAAAAAGCTGGAGAATTTGGTTATTTGGATGAACAAAGTACTGAGTTTGACGGATATTCAATTGTTTACACTCCTCCGAATTTCCGTACTAGATATTACGCTTTAATTGGATTCGTTTGGATATTTTCATCTCTTTTATTTATTGGGACAACTATCAGCAGTCAGTATATTTTCAATACGATAATCTACTTGTGTACTGTTTGGATTTCGTTTTCTAAAAATAAAGATACCCAATTGTTTTATGCCTTTATTAAAGAATATATTATCGAAAATTATTATCAATTGAACTTTCCACTGGTTTGTTTTGGTGCTACTATCCAATCATTTGTTATTGAATGGTTTTATAAACGTCATTTACGTCAAGAAAAATTACGTGAACATGTTGTCCCGGTAGTCGATGATAATGGAGAAGGTGTAGCTGCTGACATCCCTGAACCACCACAAGATGAACTTGACAATGTTGGATTCTGGAATATCATTGATAGAGTCATTTCGAGTAACATAATTAAGAGATTTTTGTTTTTATTATTCCAACTAATTTTCAATTTATTTATATGTCAAATGATAATCTTCAATCTGTTACAAGGTATAGTATTTGGTCTTGGTTACATTTCAAATCAATATGTTTCTTCGTTGTTAAAATTTTTTAATAATTTCTTACCAACTCAAATGTATGGTAAACCATTTGACAAGATGCCAATTACAATAATCTTATTAATGTTTTCTATGAATATTTCATTCAACAATAAAATGTTGAAGATATACCAAGATGCTAATTTTTCAATGACTCCTCAACTTGTTAGCCGTACTAAGAAAGAAATAGTTAATTCATTTAAATTCACCTTTACTATCTATTTCCCAATCATCAGTACCTGGATAATTTCATCAACAGCAGAATATATTTTCCATAAAGAAAATTATACATCATATTTTGCAGCTTTCATTTTCCTTTGGAAGTACAGACTTCTTCCAGAAAACAGTGATATTGCATGGACCATTTCTCAACATATGTGTTATCTCTCGATTATTAGTGTGATTGGGATAAATATTTGTTGGGTAGTGGTTTCAACCACAAAGAAACTATTTGGCTTTGCTACTCAAAATGTCAAAGATGAAGTCTATGCCAGAGGTAGAGCATTGCAAAATTTCTTAGATGAATAGATTATGATAGACAAGTAATAAAAATGGATTGCATATGTTACCAAATCTATTCTTAAATTTTATAAATATAAAAAATTCTTCATTAAAGTATTTAGTGATCATACAGATTATATTTAGTGATACCAGTTTTAAAAAAATCATGTTTAATCAAATTTTTTTTATGTATTGAATTAAGTTCATAATTAATCTTATACTTGATTTTGAGATAAATATTTAATATGTATGTTAATGAACTAATTCTAATAATCTATAAGTAAATTTAAATATTGTGATAGTTTAATTAAGTATATTTCGAGATGCAGTATGCTGGGTTCCTTCAAAGGTATTATGTCCTTGCGAAAATGATGAATCGTTCATATTGTTTGATTCCTCATCTATTGAAGGTTCAATATCAGTTGTAGTTATATCTTTTGAACATTTTTGAAAATCTTTATTTGTATTGTGGGATGATGGCATTGCAGTTTTTGATTCTAATGCAGGTAGAGAAGTAGCACTTTCTTCAGAAGTAGTTGAACTGGTTTTACTTTTCTTTTGTAATCTCCTATATTCATCAATATCTTCAATAATTTCAATTTCATCATCCTCATCCGCTAAGGACGAGGGTAAGAATGTGTCATCACTTCTAGTTTTTATAATCTGTTGCTCTTTTAAAGAAATCAAGATTTCTCTAAGTTTCTTTCTCGAAACTTCTCTTTCCTTTCTATTAAAAAATTCGTTAACAGCTTTAAATGAAAAGCTACCTTTTGATTTAAGTGAACTCCAAAATTCCAGTGTCTTTAAAGGTTCTTCAAAAAATTTCTGAATGTTAAGGATTACATGTACCCCACAATCATTTAGATTTGGTTGTCTTGGTACCAAACAAGTTTTCAATTTTATGTAATTTTTGTCAATGGTAATAGAATATCTGTCTTTAGCATAAGAAATTAAAAATAATTTGATAGCATCAATTTCTTTATTATGGGATTGCTTCAACGAGTCAAAAGTAAGGATTTGGATTATCGGTATATCTGTAACATCTGGTAAACCTTTTTTCTCTTTTAAATATTGTAGAAATTCAGATAAGTTTACTATAATACATGCAAACCAATGAAAATTATTATTAATTGGGATTATTACATATCTTTTAGCAAAAAGATCAGCATTCTCTACCCATTTTTTAACATTATCATAATATTCTGTCTCAGTTTTCGTTATTAATTTAGTATAGAAAAATGATGACATTATACTAATTTCATTTCTCTTTTCTTTTGGAATATTAAGTTCCATAAAATATTTGATAAAAAAATCTATTATTGAATCGTTGACCCAATCATCATTATACAATGATCTGAAATCTTGATTTGTAATTGTATAAGTAGTATTATCAGAGAATTGATATGATAAACTGGGTGTAAATACTATAGGTTTTTCAAAATTGTCACTCTTAATATCTTCATCTAAAATAATTTTAGTTGATGATGTTTTACTTCTTGTATTTCTTAATGAGGGTGCATTTTCCAGTAGTGAATCAATAGTATTCGATCTTTTGCTATTATTGACATTATTTTCCTTTTCAGTATCAATACTTTCCTTCTGTATTTGAATTTTTGTTGATGATGGTACTAAATTTACTCCAGTTTTATGTAATGCTTTCTTTTGAGTATCCAACGATTTAAATCCCTTTTCCCAAAATGGTAACTCTTTACTCTTTTTCATGCTATTATTCGATATCAGATTATTTTTCAATTCATTCTTAGTACTAAAGATTCTAATTGATTTTGAAATATTTGATGATGTTACTAAGGACCGTTTAATTTTGGAAACTTTAGTTTCATATGCAGGGCTATTATGCCAAATGAATGATGCCATTTTTATTTCTTGATTGTAATTCAGCTTTAAAACACGAGAGTTCCTAAATCTAAATCCAATACATAGATTACTATCTTCAAATAAAATTTGTTGGCAATCTTCTCGTAACTGAAATTGCAATGCATTAATTAGAAGAGCTTTATGAGTAACTTCGCATCTAGCACCATTATTATCCTGAATGAAAGTGAGTAAACATTTGGAAGAATAAATATCGTTCACCAATTCGTTCGTAGCAGATTTTATTATAGTTACATAGCCTGGTATGGTAATTTTAGTTTTAATTACATTTGGCGTTTCCAATCCAGATGTAAGTAAGAATTCGCTTGAACTTATATGATTTAGCTTCTCTACAACTTTTGGATCTCTTCTGTACTCTACATATCTCTTGGAAGCAGTGTCAGACTTCGTTGGTACTCTATTTTCAGTAATTTTCTTACTATTATTATTCTTATCTGGGGTCAATGTATTAATCGGTGCCATGGCACCAATTCTCATTCTTTTCCTAGACATGGAGAACAGAAATTTCTGTCAAAAAAGCAGCAATTTCTTAAAAAAGTGCTGACCTATTTGTCAGACCAGTATTCCAATACTCTGAGAAAGGAAGCCATCACTTTAAACACAACTCATCGCTTCAACATAGTCACCTTATTTTATCAGCATTATTGATTTTGATCTCAGATATTGGAATAATGGCGGTCATGTGACATTTCAGAATCATGTCAGCGACACGGTGACACTTGCTCTATTAGTTGCATATTCAGTATGAAAAGGTTTTACAAAGGTTAATGAATATTGATACAACAGACCATTGAGATTTTTCCAATGCTAACTTGAAAGTGAGATTTAAAACAAGAAGGTTAAAGTTACATTTATTCTTAGCTTTAGACGACGACACAACAAGTGGTTCCGTAATACAGAATAGGTAAATAGTGAGTACATATATGTTGGACATCAGCTTGTGTTTAATAATCCACCCTTATAAACTATAATTATCATTTCCAACCTTTGTAAGAATTATTCACATACATTTCAAGTGACTGTTACCACCCGCACACCCCGTGAATACAATTTTTTTTTTTTCAAAAATATTTTTCGGAAAGTTTTTCAAACTGAAAAATTCAAAATTCATGCGATGACTCTACTTTTTCCCGCGAAATATTCCATTCGCTCTGCCTGGAAACAAATTCTAGTGAGGGCAGACCCAATGTTTCTGCCTAGAGTTTGCTTTGTCTAGGCTGACTCTGTCTAAATTCCAGGCGGAGTAGATTCATGTTTGCAACCACTCTAGTGGAGTCCAATTACAGTTTCCTTCTAACTCTCTGCCAAAAATGAAAAATTCCAAGTTTAGTGAACAATTTCCATTGATGGCATCGATTAGTAGTGAGAATAGCTGTAATGTAATGTCATCTTTGGTATTATGTATGGTAATTGTAGTAAGAATAGTTAATACTGACTACCATTAGTGTACTACCACTAGTGTTTTAAGAATAGTGTATTTGAATACAGACAATTTATATAAATCAATTGGTTCATTTATTATTAACGTTTTAAAAGAACCATAGTAATATCAAGTAACAATGGGTATGTTCATAATATTGAGAGACGATTAAGAGTGAGCTTTCGATTGCAATTGCATGAGATAGATCTTTAACTTTTATAATTTGTATTTATCAATGAGGATTAGAAAGAGATATATTAAATGAATGTTGGGATAGTGGATGTACAGTGGTTTTTAATAGTCGAAAGAGAGAAATAGAAAGAGATCTGGATCGATTCAAATGAGGATAGTAGTTTCAGTTTATAATGTTGACTTATTGTACATTCTATTTGACAAGATTACCGTTATTGAGTTTGTTTCTAATGTTCGTATTGCTGTGGAAATTATAAAAGTATATTTTAAAGAATTATTAACTAACAATAATATGAATTTTTTTTCATACATTTTTATACAGGTAGAGTTATTCGTAATCAAAGAAAGGGTGCTGGTTCCATCTTCACCTCTCACACCAGATTGAGACAAGGTGCTGCCAAGCTAAGATCATTAGATTATGCTGAACGTCACGGTTACATTCGTGGTGTTGTTAAGCAAATCGTCCACGATGCTGGTAGAGGTGCTCCATTAGCTAAGGTTGTCTTCCGTGACCCATACAAGTACAAGTTAAGAGAAGAAATTTTCATTGCTAACGAAGGTGTCCACACTGGTCAATTCATTTACGCTGGTAAGAAGGCTACTTTAAGTGTCGGTAACGTTTTACCATTAGGTTCCGTCCCAGAAGGTACCATTGTTTCCAACGTCGAAGAAAGACCAGGTGACAGAGGTGCTATTGCTAGAGCTTCTGGTAACTACGTTATCATTATTGGTCACAACCCAGATGAAAACAAGACCAGAGTTAGATTACCTTCCGGTGCTAAGAAGATCATCTCTTCTGATGCCAGAGGTGTCATCGGTGTTGTTGCTGGTGGTGGTAGAGTTGACAAGCCATTGTTAAAGGCTGGTCGTGCTTTCCACAAATACAGAGTCAAGAGAAATTCTTGGCCAAAGACTCGTGGTGTTGCCATGAACCCAGTTGACCATCCTCATGGTGGTGGTAACCATCAACATATTGGTAAGGCCTCTACTATTTCTAGAGGTGCCGTCGCTGGTCAAAAGGCTGGTTTGATTGCTGCTAGAAGAACTGGTTTATTACGTGGTTCTCAAAAGACTCAAGATTAGATTATTTAATGGATTATATATATACTTCTTTTTCATATCTATGGTTGTTAAAATAAAATAAAAAAAGTTATAATTAATTTCTGTTTCAGCTTCGTAAATTAAATCATATAATTAATCTTACTTAAACTGATACTCTGTCGTTTTCTTTTAAATTGTGCCAAGATGATTGGATTAAGATAAATTAGGCTAATTATTTTATAAATATATATGTATATGTAAATTTATCTATTTACTTATTATAAACAAAAATGAGTTTAAAAAAGTATCTAATAAACTTCCAAAATATATCTCGAAGTTTCCTTTAATTCTTCAATTGAGGCATCCAAATCAATTTTGACTCCCTTTTCTTTAGCGTCAGCAGCTAATATATCCTGTAAAACACTAGTAATATCAGGAACTGGCCAAGTTGGACCACATAAATAAAAGGAACCTTGATTGTCAATCATGGCAGTCTTCAATTCATTTAATGATTCTCTAATCTTATCTTGAATATAAACCTTCTCTGGTTGATCTCTTGAGAAAGCAGCACCGATATGAGTAATAATACCAGCATCCTTATAAGCTTCCCATAATTCACCATATAAATATTCCTCTCTCTTGTGTCTGGAACCCAAGAACAGATAGACTTCACCAATATCATGACCTTGTTGTTTTTGCCAGAATTTTTCTTCGACAATAGCTTTGAATGGAGCTAAACCTGTACCTAAACCACTCATGATAACTGGTTGTTTTGGAGAAGATGGTAGTTTCATGACTGATGGTTTGACACTCACGACCAATTCAGAGCCGACTGTTAGATCAGACACAAATTTGGATGCTTGACCAAATCTTTTTCTACCTCTTTGATCAATCCAATCGACAACAACAATTAAAAGATGAACCTCATTTGGATGAACTCTTTGAGATGAAGCAATTGAATATTCTCTTCTTTTCAAAGGAGGGATAATACTAACCAATTCAGATAAATTTGGTCTAGCAGAAGGATATAATTCAAAAATATCAGCAAATGTATAGAAATCAACATCTTGGTATTTTTTTAAATCAACAGCACCTGCTGGATTAATTAAATCTTCTAACTTCTTTTTCTCAACCTCATCACTGGCATATTGGACCAAGGATTCGTAGAACCTTTTTGGTGGTTTACCAAATAAATCTAAGTTTTCTGTAAAGGCTTGTAATACAGTTCTTGACTCAAAAATTTTATGATTATCTTTATTTGGGACAGATACAATATCGTTTTCGTTCAAACCATAATATTGAATGAATTCCTTTACCAACTTTTCATTATTTCTAGCATGAATACCTAACGCTTCACCGATACCATAAGTTAAGCCTGTACCAGTAATATCAAATTCAATATGGAAAATATTTCTATCATAATCAGATGGAGTAATTCTTCTATTTTCCTTGACTTTTACGACAAAGTTCTTAACTGGTAAATCTGGTCTTAAAGTATGCTCAGTTCCATAAGCTTCTTTAAAAGTCAACTTCTTACTGACATCGACAACAGTTTCAACTTGAGTTTCTTCATCGGCTTCAATAATACTTTTGTTAGCAGTAAAAGAAGTTTCAGTCAAGAAAATTGGTAATTGTTCAATTTCTTCGTCATTTGAACCTGCTAAATCTTTAAAAGTATCCAAAGAAATTTCTTTAACAGCAGTATCCAAAGCAAATAGAATTGCTTCCTCTACATAAGAAGCAGGTAATTCTTTCTCAGGACCAGCAGCATCCCAAATAATTCGAACGCTTTTGTTCAAATCATAACCAAAGATATCTTTCCAAACTAAAGCTTGAGAAATAAAGGCAATTTCATCACCACTTGCACCTTCCTTCTTGGTTAATGTTTCACCATCAACAAATAATAACCTTAATTGCTTCTCATTAGCAGCAATAAAGAAAGTCTTAGGAATGTTCAATTCATTAATAAAAAAATCAGAATTTATTTCTTTATCAACAAATGATTTCTTAGAAATTACAACAATGGTACCATTCCTGTTTATGGTACTGACTACATCGATATTCTTTAATAAATTAAGATCTTCCACAATTGAAAGATCAGCATTATCGATATTAGAGATAAAAACAGGATCATTCTTTGGAGCACTAGAGAATTGAGCTTGGAAAACACCAGCATTAGTGATGTTATCAAACTTTGTTCTAATACTAACAGATCTATTATCAACTAATGAAAATCCGTAAACTAATCTTGAAGCTAAGTCAATATTGACACTTCTATCGGAAGACCAATAAATAAAATTTTTAGCCTCTGAATTAGTCAATCCAGAATTAAAATCAGGAACAAATGTGGAAGCAATCTGTTGAACAGCTGATGGAGACCAAATAAAATTTGGCTCATAACGATATTCTACCACCTTAATATTTCTAGTACCGTGATAAAATAAAGCACTAGCGACTTGTGATTGCAAAAAAGCTGGTGAGGAAGCATCTAGAGATTGACCGACAACGACAATACTCTTCACAGTTGCTGGAATCGAATTAACAAACCGTTCTGTATCAAAAGGTAATGGTATTCTTACTTGAATGATACCAATTTTGGAATCATTTTTTTCCAATGATTCTCTGAATATTTGAGATTCTAAAGAGCCAAAAGTAACAAAAACGGTTTCAGCTTCAACATCACCACTGTATTCAAAATGTTGCAAATTAGAATTTGTAACTTCATTGAATATAGATAAAACATCATCAAACTCTACAACTGATGTTATTTTACTTTCCAAACTCTTTAAAATTTCTTCAGAATTGATATTTTCAGTAATTGGTAAAACTGTCTTGTGGAAACTAACACCATCAGAAAGATTAATAATTCCTCTATTGTTGCTAAATTTCGCCAAGACAATGGATAATAAAGCTACAGTTTGAGCTTCATTGACAGAGATTGGAGAAATAACAGGAAACCCTAATTTTTTAGCAGCACTTAAAGGAACAGTATAGTCATTAGTAACAACACCATTAATAGTATCGTAGTCTAAAGCACTAACAGTGAATAAAAACTTGGAAGTAGTGTCTTCACTTTGAACAAAAGAGTTGACAAAATAAGGTAAAGCATAACCTGGAGCAATAATACCAGTAACATCAGATGAATGATTAGAGAACCCTAATGGAGTCAAACCAGCAGCAGAATTGATATTCAATTCTTTATAGTAAACGTCATTACTATCTCTTTGAATCCATTTTTTCAAAGCAGCATCTAATAAATCAGGTTCAGAAAATGTCTTGTAACTGAAAATTGTCTTAATATTATTGTAAAGAACAGCTAAAACAGTGGATCCAGGAGTACCATAAGTTGGAAGAGCCTTTGGATTCGTTGGTAGAAAGAACGGATTGTTGATAAACTCTAAAGACATAATTATACCAACCCAAAGAGTGTTTTTTCAAGTGTTCTTATTTGATATAAGTGAAAATTTATTGAAACAACTTTAACAAAGGGAAATTACATTCAAACTAATGATATAACTCGCATGCATATATATATGTCTATATATTCTGACAAAAGCAACCGTATTACTTCTAAATCTTTACCAGTTAGGCTGCTTAACCTTAGAAATAGCCACAGCTGTGGTTGATTTCTATTGGTAAGATGACTAAAAATTGGGATAGTTAAGCACACGTGACATGGATGTATACAGTTAATGAAGGTATTACACTGTCATTAACTACTAGTTTCACTTGCGATCACTCAGTAGCTGGCAGGTTGTGTGTGTCTGTGTTGTGGTTACAATGATCCTTTCAGTAACAAGTCCATATGGTACAGTAACGTTTTGGATTTTTCTTTTACTGAAATTGAATCATCGAAGATATTTTTCTTGACCAGATCGTAAAAGCCAAGACCAACCAGTTTCCTACATCTTTCCACAACAGCTTCATCGTCTTTATTTGGTTGGGTAGACTCAGTAGTACCACCAGAATGTACAAATTCGCTGGTTGTGTTATCAAAGTTATTTTCTCCACTGCTAATATTCATTTCTTGATGTTGCCTTAGTATCTCAGGAATATCTGTTGGATGACTAGAAAGACTACGATCATTACTGTCGGTATTACTGTCTTCAAATTCTTGTTCATCGTCTAAATCACCTCCTATTCTTTCAGGCTTGGATGATGATGAATGTTCTAATGCATAATAAGTGTAACGTGGGATTTTAGAATTCCATAATAAATTGTTTAAAATCCATAGAGATGCTAATTTTAATCCACTGTCGTTACCATAATGTTCGTTATCATCTGAGTCTTCTGATAAAATATCACCAAGAATTCTCAGAATTTCATTTTGGTTAATTACTAATTCTTTCTTGTTTTCATTGATAGCTGCAATGTTAACCATAATGTACATAATTGATTCTAGAATATTTCTTTGTAAATCATCTTTTACATTTAGTAATAACATCTTATGAGCAAAATATTCAAATAGATATATAGAACTATCAAAACTGGATTGTGTTGGATCTGGACTTTCCTCTTCGTCTCTAAAATTATCTAATAATATGTTTACCACTTTCCTTGAATTGCAAGTAAGATTTTTAATCAATTGAAAACACTGACTTTGCACTAGCCAATGCTTATCATTAACAAATTCTAATAATGTCCCCATTGGAATCGTTGAAAGAAGTTCCAATTTTTCTGGAGTTTCTGAATTATACATTAAATGTCTTAGGACCCATAATGAATACGTTTTCACATCATCAGTTGATATCTCTGCAAATGTTTGTGATCTTTCAGTGTCAGTTATTTTTCTTTTGTTATTGAATATTGGATCAGTCAATATATCACCTATTATATCAATTATTCCATTTTTTAACATAAAAAATTGTAAAGTAGAGAATTCAACAACAATATTAGAAACAGTACCTAATGCTAAACTTAATATTTCTATCTCTGATCTCATCAAGGTTTTCCCTGCAAAATAGCAATCCTGTGTAATTTTATAAGAATTCTCCAGTATTGAAAATAATAATTCAGCCAAACTAGTTCTCTTTAAAGATGATTTTGCAGTCACTACACTCCTAGATAATGATTTTAATAATGTCAACCATGATGATGTAAGTTCACTGTCATGGAAAGTTGGCATTTCATAATTGTCTACAAATAAATTGGCAGTCATATCTCTTATTAATTTTGTATGCGATAAAAACTGTTCTTGTAGGTTTATATGTGACTGTAACCCATGTTCAAGATGATCTAATATAATTGGTTCATTTAATAGAGAACTACGGTATTGATCATCATAAGCAGAAATACTAGCACAAATTTTGATCATTTTATTGATAGTATCTAATGATGAAGCTGTTTGAATATTTAATGATAGACACTGTGCAAACAGATGCAAAATCCCATTTATCAAATTTGTATCAGATAAGTAATTAGTGACAGGATTATCAGAAGGATTAATCGTGCTATAATATTTTAATAAAATGTATAATAATTCGAACGGATCATACCATTCTGGTAATGGTTGGACATTAAATGACTCCATTAGATAAGGTAACAATTGTTTTAACTTCCCTTTTTTTTCAGGAATTTTTTCTACATGGAATATTGGTGCTAATGCAAATAACAAAGCTGAACATTGTATTGGGATATGTGAACTTTTAACTAATCCCAATACAAATATATTAATGTGTTTATTTGTAAATAATGCTTGTTCATTTTCTAAATTACTAGGTCCTTCAAAAGTATAGTAATATGATGCAAGTGCCAGTGATACTAATTCGCGATCAATACGATCCACTATATCAATAGTATCAGGAAGATTTGTTACGGTACTTAAACCGATATTTTTAGTTTTTGATTTATATTCCAATTTTTGTTTCAATTTAGTTGAATTTTTATTATGATTCTTATGATGTAATTGATATTTTAAATTAATAAAATGAGAATATTTATCAAAAAATGATACAATGATAATTTCTAATGATTTTTTCAAATTTTGCTTTCCCTTGATTACAGATCTATTATTAATGAAATATTTTAGTAATTGTATCAGTATTTGCAAATCAGTACTATTATAATTATTAATTTTTAATGATTTATCAGTGATATGATTAAAATTATCAATGAAAAAATCAGTAAATGGGCAATTTTCAATGGAACAATTAGCCACACATAAATTAATCAATTTAATATATTTTAAATTTATCCTTGAATCAATAGTATTAATATTTTCTGCTAATACAGATGAATCATAAATTTTCTTCACAGTGATTAAATATTGAGTACTAAACTTTTCTCTGATCCTAGCATCCAATAACAACATCGAATAAATAATATCCAATTTCAAATTCTGCAATTCTACTACCTCTGATATATCAAAACTCATTAATTCATCCATAGCTCCAGGTTTGGGATACACTAATAATTCAGTCTTAGCCATCTCATCCCCTACCAGAGAATTACTCAACAACAAAAGCTCCTCATAACTTCTCATTTTGCAAATCGTTACACCTGCTAATAACTAACAGTTTCCCACTCCTTAATCTTAAATATATCTACCAATAAGCATATATGTAACCCATCTTTAAACTGTTTCCACAATCTCTTTAAGACTCAAATAGATGATTCCACATTAATTTTAGCCCTTATAATTGACATATCACTAAATACGTTGTGTGGTTTTATCATCTATATGATAAATTTAACTGATAACAACAGCTACATTCCTACAGTTCTTCAATCTCACACTAAACCCATTATCAGTCATTGTATTGACAAGTTTCCCTGGTTTCACAGTAATTTTTTGTTACTCTTTGTGATATCTGCACAATCATTTAATATTTAGTTTGGTGTTAAAGTGTGTATATACCTAACAAATGTAATAATTGATGTATTTCAATTCCAAAAATTGGGAATCAATTACCCAATACATCAATATACCAATGCCATTAACCATTACCAACACAACAACGCCAATTACTCACTACGAATTACTGTCATGATGCCCACTATCAGTTCATATACAGTGAAAAATTCTTAGTAATAAAGGCTTTAGCGAGCGATGAAATAAGAGTATTTGATGAAATATTCACATATTAAAGGAACTTTCATTGCAGTTTTATTCAGTGGGGTTGTATTGGTACCAGTTGCAAGAGAGTACGGTACGTGTTGCTAAAAGTGTTATGTTTACTGGTATTGTTGAATTGATTGGTTCCGTGAAGGAATATAAGGAGTTTGATGACTCTGAGAGTGGTGGTCAAGGTGTTTCCATTACTATTACTGATGCTGGAAAGATATTGAATGATTGCCACATTGGTGATTCTATTGCTGTCAATGGTATTTGTTTGACTGTCACTGAGTTTGATAGTGATTCCTTTAAAGTTGGAATTTCTCCAGAGACTATCAAGAGAACTAATGTTGCCTCTTGGGTTACTGGATCAAAAGTTAATTTAGAACGTGCTGTTTCTCAAGACGTACGATTTGGGGGCCATTACGTTCAAGGTCATGTTGATTCTGTGGCTAATATTACTAAGATTGAACCTGAAGGGAATTCATTGATTTTTGGATTTAAACTAAGGGATACAGAATATAACAAATTTATTGTGGAAAAGGGTTTCATTTGTATCGATGGTACTTCTTTGACTATTACTCAAGTTGATGATGATGGTACTTTCTACATTAGTATGATTAAACATACTCAAGAAAATGTCATTATGCCATTAAAGTCTGTTGGTTCTGAAGTTAACATTGAAGTAGATTTAACTGGTAAAGTTATTGAAAAGCAAATTGTCACAGTTTTGGAATCTCAAATAGAAAAGGAAGATAGTACTTTAAATAGATACTTAGAAAAAATCATTGATGAAAAAATCAAGAAATATCTACAAGATAAATAATAATATATATATTTGTGTTGTTTAATGTTATTTTATTAATCTCTAGTAATGTACAAATAAATAGAGTGAACTTATAATAGGAATACTCCATTTTGGTTTGCTATGTAATATTTATAAATGTATGTCAGGTTTTAATGATTCCATTAGTTTGGAACTTCAAAAATTAAAGAGACACCTTCATCACCAGCGGTGATAACTCTTCTTAAACCATTAGCTTCTTTACTATTCACTAATACAAAATCTAAAACACCCATACCATGACCTGTGCAAACAAATTTTTCTTGACCCGTCCTAGCATCATATTGGTAAACTTTACCATTTATGCAAGAAACGAATAAATCATCATTACTAAATAATAATTTTGTAACAGAATCTTCCAATACAAATTTACGTCTAACTCTCCAAGTAGTTGTATCATACAATAAAACTTCACCACAAACTAAACCAATGGCCATCAATGGGAATTTTGAAGAAAAGACAATAGATTCAATGGAGGCATCTAATTCATCTTGATCTTCCTTTAATTCAATGACAGTAGATAAGTTTAGAACGGCACCGTTACTACAGTTTACGATAGCCATAATACCGTTATTGGCACCACATGCAACAATAGCAGCGGAACCATTGGCTGGAGCAGCAGAGATATTGACCCATGGAGCTTCAACACCTTTAATTTCATCTTTTGAAATTTTAAACATTGGTTGAGCAGTGTAACAATTCCAACCAACAATGGTACTATCCAAAGAACAAGTAACTAATTCCAAAGTGTTTTCACCTTGTTCAACGTTAATGAATTCACCCATGGTACAATCTTGTTGGTGAACGAACCCACTCATAATTTGAGATAAAGAACCATCAGATTCATTGATTTGATAAACCCAAACAGAACCATCGATGGCGCCAAATGCAAAGACACCAGCAATAGTTGGATGAGCTTTCAACCAAACGATTTCTTCCACTTCTTGCAATTCAGAAGTTAATTTCCATTGAGAACCACCCTTAGCAGACATATGAATTAAAACTTTACCAGTCATATCAGCAGTAATTAAGAAGTTACCATCACTACTAAATGAACCAGCGATAACAGATTCAGTGTGACCAGTCAAAGAACCGGCGAATTTAGGAGGGTTAGTATGAGAAGTCCATAAATGAGCAATATTATCACCCCCACCAGAACAAACTAATGGTAAAGTTGGATGATGGAAAACAGTGAAAACTGAATCACTATGCTTATCAAAATAAGCAACAGAATTGTTAGCCAAATCGATTTCAATAGTATCTTCCTCATTAATAGTTTGCTCACCTTCCATATCATCCTCATCCTCATCCTCATCCATTGGAGTATCATCATCTGCAATAACTTCTTGTTCTACCTCTGTAGTTTCAATGAACTCCTCTTCTGGAGCAGTTTCTTCCACTTGTTGTACCGGTTGTTCAGCTGACATTTTCCTATAGTCCCTTGTCTCCACTCGAACAGCAGAACCAAACCCCACGTAGCAAAACTAAACCTTTATATACATCCAAGATTCAACTTCTCATTACTAATTAAACCTTCCTCATCGCAAGATTTCTTTGCAATTTTTCAGTTTTCCACTATATTCAAAAATTTTCAGTCTTCACGTGCCCTCTGGGGAACCTTCTAGCAGAGGTTAGTAAGCAACTATTGACAGTGATGGTGGGCCTGTTGCTTTTGAAACTAATCCATCACTTCTGGGGGGGCACTGCCAATGGTATTTCAAGTAATATACCTGTTATTGTCTCTTTTACTAGGTGGTATGTGGATTAGTGGGCCGCATCTGGTGAAGGAACGGTGAGATTTGGATAACAAGAACACTACAGGAACTATTTAGTGATGAGATGAGTTCGTTGTTGGAATTATAGTGTTCAATGGAGGGTGAGATACATTGGCACTTACACTTTTCTTGGTATTTAAGTTACTACTTGTGTTAGTTGAAACTTTTACTGTCGTAATCATCCGGGACGTTGTTAGGGGAATTCCAACATCTGATGAAATATGATTGAAACTTATCACATCTTGTACATTTAAACTAGACTTGTAATGGTAGTTCCATTGGTATGCTCATGATTTATATTGATCCATTCCCTCTGAGGTAAGTTTTTTCAGTAATGAGAGGAACTGCTATTGAAAAACATGTTGATACAGAGACTTTGAAACAGTTTAACAAAGAATTAGCTATATCTGCTGCAATTGGTGCTGTTCAAGGTGCTCTAGTTGGTTTCACTGCAGGATTTTTCTTGAATAGGAACTCTGTAACTTTTAAAAATGTTAGGTTACCTGTGAAAGTGCTGTTTTACAGCTCTTGGATCTTCTTAGGTGGGTTCTATGAGACTGAAAGACAAGTGGAAAAGTTCAGAGAGAAATTATACTTGAAGCAAATTGCTAAAAGAGAAAGATTATTAGAAGAAGCAGCTGGAAGAGGAGTTTTCTTGGAAGATTCGTTAAGTTTGGATCCTAATTCAAAATAATATTATCACATATATAATAATATTCTAATACATTTATATAATAACTATAGCTTTATGAAAAATTACCATATAAACCATAATAAAAAATTAATAAACATTTTAATTGTCATTCTAATATTAATGAATACTCTAACAATACACCAGATCATTAAAAATGATGTTCTTATTGTTATTTCAATTACTTTATTGATCACTCTTTTAGGGTACTCATAACGATAGGATTTTAAATTCTCAAATCTATCTATCCGATCTTGAAACATTTTTAACTTCAATGTTAGTATTGTATTTAATTCAGTAATAATTCTATCAGTCCTTGAAAAAAGTCTTTCTACTCTCACTGAATGAACTTCTCTCCATTGGTTTTTGAAACAGTGACACTTCTCTAAAACTTTTTCCTCTATATCATAGTATGAATTTAAAAGGTTGGAAGTTTTAGATATCATATCATCATATTCAGAACCTATTCTAACTTTATTTCTTTCCATTAATTGAGTTTTCTTAAATATTCTCTTTGTAGTATACTCATGATTGAACATATTTATTGAAATATTTATTTTCCTTAATGACAACCATTCATCATACAATAATGGATCTAATTCATATGAAAAAACATAATTATTAGATGTCGTAGTTGAAATACTCTTTCTTCTCTCTAATAATCGTTGATAGATATCATACTCTCCCAAATTATCTACTGATTTATTACTATTCTTAAAACTAAATTTACCTATTTTTCCAGTTTTTGGTTTATTAGGTATCAGTATTCTGACATTTGGGATTTCATCAATATTTTCATCTGAAGATGAGTGAATAAACATATCTGAATATTTATTCTTCATAGTAGTTTTTCTTGTAGTGTTATCTTGATCCATTTCAATGTTTAGTTCGTTTCTAGCTCTTGGTTGATTGATATTTGTACTAAAAATTTTATGATTCTTAGCATCTACCAATTCACTCCAATGTGAAGTTCTCCAAACTAAATCATTAACAATCTCATTAATCTCAACTAACCATGGAAATCCATGAAACTTCCTTTTAGAGAATTCTTTGCTGGCAATTAATGGTACCTCAATGTTGAATATATTCACTTTCCTTTTAAAATGATATTTCTTTCGAAGAGCTCGATTTCGAATGACTTGAAGAGGATTGTATACACCTTCAACACCTTCATGGATATTCCTCGTATTTGATTTATCTACACATCTTTCAATGGTCATATAATAATGTTTAAAATATTCATTTACTCTTTCTGCCTTTAATTTAATGTCATTTGGAAATTTTTGGTAATTTTCCATATCATATACATATAAAGCTGTCATATATTTAGATAATTCTGCCATCTTCATTTTCTTGACAGGCAATGAATCTTCGATAAAGTCATCATAAATATTGAATTCTAATTTGAGTCCTCTTTTATTATTTAATATTTCGTCTGTAACATAAGGTACTTTTTGGAAAGTTTCATCGTTATAAATCTGTGAAGAATTAGACATCATCTTGGAAATATCACTAACTCACTAGATAGCACTCAGTCGTATTAATGTGGTTGCTAAATAATAATGTTAGTGAATTAGTATATATTACTAAACTTTTCAATATTTAGCTTTATATTATATATGTGAGGTTCCCTTAAAATTCTGACCGCAACTAAATGTAAAAAGTTAATGTTACATTGTGTTATAAATAAATAGAATATATATGAGATACGTATATCTAAGTTTCATTTATAAATGCATAAGCTTGATTAAATTATTATATTTCTGCCAAAGTTTTGCTCAATTCAAGTAAAAGGTTCTTTGGATCCAATTTATTTTGAACTTTATTACTGAAATTTCTAGATAATTCTTCAAGTTTTTTGGAAGTAAGTTGTGAAAGAGCTGTGGATGTTGAATGTAATAAATGTGAATGCAATTGTAATTTATCCATACTCTGTACTAAATCATCTTTAATCAAATCTAAAGACGATTCGTCAATATTAACTGAACTGACAGTTGTATCAAATGTGCTTGATTTTTGAATTTCTTCCCATTCTACTTGTGGATTTTGTGCATCTAATACAGAAGACCAACCCTCAACTTCATTTTTAATTTTAATAATATTTTCTTGTAAAGTTTTCAAATTCTTTTCATTTTCTAAATTTTTAATATTAGGTATTTTTACAATTTCTGAAGCCTTTTTAGATTTTTTCCTTCTTTCCTTCCTTTCAGTAATTTTTGGAACATAATCTGTATCATCTTCATCTTCTTCAAATAATTGTCGAAGTTCTGTATCATCTGCATTATTAATATCATCATCGCTTTCATTATCATTATTTATAAATTCTTCAGCTTCCCAATCAATATTAATAGTTCCCTTTCTTAAATCACTAACAAATTCTTTCATAATAGCAATTGCTATATTCTTCGGATTATTGTATGCATCAGGTTTTTCTAAAATATTTTTTTCTCTTTTATAAGCATCTTCACTTTCAATTTTACGTAAAGCTCTAATAGAACACCAATTAAATAATTGTCTTATTTGTAAACTTTTACCAAAAGATGTATCACCAATATGTCTATAGAAATCTTCTTCAGGAACATCTTTATGTGGGGAAACAATACCAAATTGATCATCGTGAGTTGATAGCATTGATAATCTACGACCTCTTTGTGATGCTAAAGATTTTCTTCTATCTTTAACTTTTTGAATGTATGGTCTTTGAGATGGATGAATATAATTATATGGGTACAACATTGGAGCTGGTAAAAGTTGTTGCATTTCATTTTGTGAATAAATCATTTCTGGCTGTCCCTGTGATGGGAAAAATGGTTGTAAAGAAGAATTTGGCATACCTGAAATAGAATTATTGACAAATTGTGAAGGATCAATTTGTGAAGGAGCCATTGGTGAATTTTGGAATTGCATCATTGGATTTGGCATTGGATAATAATACATATATGGCATGTAAGGTTGTTGTTGTAAAGGTACTGATTGTTGTGGTTTTGGCTTTGATTGCTGTTGCTCATTATCTTCCCCAGCTTTCAATTCAGTGTCATTGGAGGTATCTTTCACATTTTCATTAAGATTTGGCATTGAAGAATTAAAATTATCCATCCATTTTGCCTTTTTAATATCTTGGAAATTATCTAACCTTTCACCTAAGGATGGAATGCCACTAACATGTTTATTCTTGTGTCTCTTAAATTGGAACTCTTCATCCTTCTCATAATTGTCTAATTGATGTTTTAAACTTTCATCCGTACCAATATCAGTATTTTTAAAATCAATCTCTATGGGGATAGTTTCCATCTTTAACGGGTACACTGGTTTCCTCAAAGGGGTCCTCGACCTAGAGGCAGGTTGTTCGACACTCATCACGTATTCAGTAGCCCAATCTTCTAACGATGTTCAATACAGATAACAACTAATTTAGTGGTTATTTCAACATATAATAGATCATTTTTAATATATTTAATTTCATTTTTGTTTATTTATTTACGCTTTTTTTTGATATACAAATTATATTTAAAATGCACCTCGTGTGATGTGATATATATTTGACCATACTATATTGTAAAAGTGATGACAGTTATATCTCTGATGATCCAATGATTTCATCCATGCAGTTGGCTAATAGTTCCCTTAAATGAGTATCGTCTATTTGTTGGTCCAAGTTGATCTCTTCTGGAATTTGATTCAATAGCCATTTTTCTCTTATATTTCTTGTTAAGATTAATAGATCCTGTACACCTTTAATCAATTGTGTAGTTTGATTGTTGACCATCAGCACACTTGTGGTGGCTATAGAAATTTGCGAGATGTCTTCGTTGTTGTGAGTAGTATCGTTATCATTATCATTATTCTCATCATCTTGAGATGTATCAATTGAAGATAACCTTATTAGTTCAGCTAATTTCGTAGAAATTAATTCTGTAGTTTGTCCCAGTTTCTCATATAACGCTTGGGTACTCATTATGCCACACTTACTACACTTCTTATAGCTCTCTCTATGAATATTATTCTTATTAAAACTGTATTAATATATGTGCATTAAATAAATTGCACTGAAATTTTCAATTTAAAATTATTTAATACGATATCATATGATAGTCAGTTTCTAGTATGTTTGGTTTCATTATAAAAACTAAATAATAATTAAATAGCGCAAGTGGTTTAGTGGTAAAATCCAACGTTGCCATC
The DNA here is from genome assembly GCA_030555675.1 of Vanderwaltozyma tropicalis. Classification (NCBI taxonomy): domain Eukaryota; kingdom Fungi; phylum Ascomycota; class Saccharomycetes; order Saccharomycetales; family Saccharomycetaceae; genus Vanderwaltozyma; species Vanderwaltozyma tropicalis. Next base: position 217,304 of record JANIWO010000010.1, read on the forward strand.
GTTGGGCCCCCGGTTCGATTCCGGGCTTGCGCATTTTTTTTATTTACTATCTATAAACAAATGTAAAAAGTAATATCAATCAATATAAGCACCATAATTAAAACTCCTATTGACTACAACATTGCATTGTTGTGATTTCATCTAAATGGTATAGTATTGCCATCTATTGTGTTGCTATATCTTGTTACCATTGATTGTATGGTATATAGTACTAAAAGGGTAATAGATACTAAATGTAAAATTTCTTATCTCCACGGAACAATTGAACCATGTTCCTTATAACCCTAGGGTTTGTTAAGTGCCCACCGGATCTAACACGGTAATACAATATAGTGCACCCGTCATAGACCCGTGTTTACCCGGCCACCACCCCTAAACTTATATCATTGTTCACGGAAGTACATTTTTTTAATTTTTTGCCACAAAATCGATTATCGTTTTTATTAAATCTGATATTTAATATATAATAAGAAGGTTAAAAAGATGTATTGTAATTATTATTCTATAAGGAGTAATAAAAAAGTGTTACAAAGAGTGTATACACTTGTACTAGTGGTGATACCGATAGATACTGTTGTTTGGGGTTTTGTGATAACAAGCCAAGAGTGCTATAAAAAAAATAGAGTTTTTTTAATAAAAGAGGGAGGTTCACAAAGTGGTTTTATCACTTTACACGATGTTGAGATTCAATAATAATATTAATTATAAATTAATTAATGCAGTTTCTACTAATATTACAAGAAATTTCATACGTAATAGTACTAAAATCAATAAGGTAGTGTTTCTGACTGGTAGATCGTTCCATGTACAAACTTCTGGATTGAAATTCCATCAAAGTTTAAAAATTTTAAATAATAAAAATGGTAAAGATCAAGATAGTAACAATAATAATAAATCTAAAAAAAATGATTCACCAAAGGATTTAACAGAATATTTCAAATCAAAGGAATTTTTCAATACTATGGTATTGACATTTGGATTTTCTTTATTATTCACTTATTCTTTAGCTTCTAATAATAATAATAATGAATTAAATCAAGAACCTTTAACATTTCAAGATTTTAAAACAAAATATTTAGAAAAAGGTTTAGTTAAAAAATTATATGTGGTTAATAAATATTTAGTGGAAGCAGAATTAATATCTAATTCTAAGATTGTCTCTTTCACTATTGGTTCAATTGATATTTTTGAAGAACAAATTGATCAAATTCAAGATAATTTGAATATTGATCCAAATGATAGAATTCCTGTAACTTATGTAGAAAGACATTCTATGTTACAATTTTTATTCCCATTTGTACCAACTATATTATTATTAGGTGGGTTATATTTTATAACAAAAAAATTTAATCCAACAGGTGGTGCTCCAGGTAATGGTTCCAGTGGTGGAATGTTTGGAGTTGGAAAATCAAAGGCAAAATTATTTAATAAAGAAACTGATATTAAAGTTTCATTTAAAGATGTTGCAGGTTGTAATGAAGCTAAACAAGAAATTATGGAATTTGTTCATTTTTTGAAAAATCCAAAAAAATATACAGATTTAGGCGCTAAAATTCCAAGAGGTGCAATTCTTTCTGGTCCTCCTGGTACCGGTAAGACATTATTAGCAAAAGCTACCGCTGGTGAAGCAGGTGTTCCATTCTTATCTGTTTCTGGTTCTGAATTTGTTGAAATGTTCGTTGGTGTAGGTGCTTCAAGAGTACGTGATTTGTTCGAACAAGCAAGAAGTATGGCTCCTTCAATTATATTTGTTGATGAAATTGATGCTATTGGTAAAGAAAGAGGCAAAGGAGGTGCTCTGGGTGGTGCTAATGATGAAAGAGAAGCAACTTTAAATCAATTATTAGTTGAAATGGATGGGTTCTCTACTTCAGATCAAGTTGTTGTCCTTGCTGGTACTAACAGATCAGATGTTTTAGATGGTGCCTTAATGAGACCTGGTAGATTCGATAGACATATTGAACTTGATCCTCCTGATGTGGAAGGTAGAAAATCTATCTATTTGGTGCATTTAGCAAGATTACATTTAAATCCAACTTTAGTTGAAACTAAAGAAGCTAAAAATATGTTAGCAGGTAAATTAGCTGCATTAACTCCCGGTTTTGCAGGTGCTGATATTGCAAATGCTTGTAATGAAGCAGCTTTAATAGCCGCAAGATATAATGATGAATATGTTACATTAAAACATTTTGAACAAGCTATTGAAAGAGTTATTGCTGGTTTAGAAAAGAAATCTCGTGTCCTTTCACCTGAAGAAAAGACAACAGTTGCTTATCATGAAGCAGGCCATGCCGTCTGTGGTTGGTATTTAAAACATGCAGATCCTTTATTAAAAGTAAGTATTATTCCAAGAGGACAAGGTGCCTTAGGTTATGCTCAATATTTACCACCTGATCAGTATTTAATCTCTGAAGAACAATTTAAACATAGAATGATTATGACATTAGGTGGTAGAGTATCTGAAGAATTACATTTCCAATCAGTAACTAGTGGTGCTCATGATGATTTCAAAAAAGTTACTCAAATGGCTAAATCAATGGTAACATCATTAGGTATGTCTCGTAAAGTTGGTTATATTTCATACGACAATGACCCAAATGCAGGTGGATTTCAAGTAAACAAACCATTTAGTGCTAAAACTGAAAGAACCATTGATTTAGAAGTTAAGAGATTAATTGATGAAGCACATGAAGGTTGTAAGAAGTTATTGAATGAAAATTTGGAAAAAATTGATAAAGTTGCAAAGGAATTATTATCGAAAGAAGCCATAACAAGAGAAGATATGATTAGATTATTAGGACCAAGACCATTCCCTGAAAAAAATGAAGCATTTGAAAAATATTTAGATCCAAAGCAAGAAAAAACTACAACTGATGAAGATGTATCACCAGTGATAAATTGAAAACATTAAACATTATTTATTCATATTCCATTTTAAATATTAGTTTTGAAGATTAAACAACTATCAAAAAAGAAAAAACTGATATCAAGACACATATATCATAATACCATTATTTACATTATATACCATGAGTAAATTTTGTAATCTTAATTCATTTGTAAATAAAAATTAAATTATATATAATACATTATTTTATTCAATATTTTTGTTAATTAAATTTATTTAATTTTAAATTAAAAAGTTTCTTCATCAATAATTAAATTTTGAGCAGGTAAATTTTCAATATTATTACTAGCAGAAAAATTCAATTCATTATTATTATTAGTATTATTATAATTGTTATTATTATTTTGATTTTCATTCTTTAGATCATTATCTATCCCCATATTTTGATCTTGCCCTATTTGTTCAATTTCACCTGTTATATTATTAATGTTATTGTTGTTATTATTGTTATTCACTTCAAATCCATCTTCGGTAGCATAAAGTATATGTTGAACTTTACCCAAGAATTTATTTAATTCATCATTATTTGTACTTGATGATGTATTATAAACACCTTCTTTGATTAAATCTTGTGTAGATTGTACTAAAATTTCAATATCTCTTAATTTACCAAAATAGAAATCACGTTCTCTTTCCATTATATCCATTGCTTCTTTATATGTACTTACTTCTTTAGTTAAAGTGGAAACTTTAGAATGTGATTGAGATAATTCAGCTTGTAACGCAACTAATTGTTCATTAGAAACTTTTCTAACGTTATTAAAAGAACTAGATCTCATACCAGAACCGTTGGAAGTAATTGAACTAGAATTTGTTCCCACATTTGAAGCTAGTCCACTAACTTTCCGTTTCATAACCCCATTGGAAGTTCCATTAACGGTACCATTGGAGATAGGTTTGTTCTTTCTACGTGATGGGGCATCGTATGAACTTTCATCTTTATTTTGTAACCAATATTTTTTAATCCATTGTAAAAATTCTAAATTATCTTGAAATTTACATTTAATTAATTTTTCAACAAATACAGTTTTTTCAATACCATGTCTAGCAAAACAACTTTGCAAAATCTTATAATTCGTTTGATACTCATACCCAGCAGTGGCATTAAACTTCACTCTATGCATTTGTACATCACCATAAATTGAATCCATAATTTGACAATAAGCAGCACCAGTACCACATTCTTCAACTTTTTTATAATTCAACTGCAAAAGGTCATTCAACCAGTTAAGAAGTTCTGTACGAGACTCACCAATACCACTCATTATCACTAAATATCTTATTCCTAGACTCACTAGACTAATTCAAACAATAGCACAACAACTCTACAACAATTTTATATACAAGTTTCAAATCTGTCAAAATATTTCAATGTTTTTATATTGGAAACAGTCGCCAAATTTTGAAATTTTCCGAAATTTTTACGCGTTATAGAGTGCACGTGACCTACAGCTTGAAGGGAGAGGTATACCGATTTTAGGCGGCTAAAAACAGCAGTTTTTACATAAAGATTGCATTGAAAATGTGTAGTGTACATAAGAGGTATGGAATATATAATAGGTGTTATAGGTTACCGTTCTTAATCAAGGAGCCCTCTTTGTACAGAGCGTCCAGTTTCTTTTTGAATAGTTTTGTTGCCTTTACACGTTTAATCTTTAAAGTTGGTGTAATAACATCGTCTTCAATTTTCAAAGGTTCTAACCCAACATATGCGTTGTGAAGCCTTTCAAACCCTTGTAGGCCCTTTGTGTAAGAGTTGATTGTCACCAAAAGGTATCTTCTCATTTTAGGATTGGAATTGATGGCATCAACTAATTGGTTTGGAGTGTAAGTGGAAACAATTGGGAATTGATTTATTAAAATGGTTTGTGTACTTTCAGCATCGATACCCAATACGCCGACTAAGCATGTTTGTAATGAATCGCCATAGGCAAATATTTGAGTGATTAATGGACAGGATGAAAGATAAATATTTTCAATTTTTTCAGGGGCCACATATTCACCTTGTGATAATTTGAAAAAATTCTTAACACGATCAATTACATAAAGACGACCTTTTGAATCAATTCTCCCAACATCACCTGTACAAAACCATTCATCATCATCAAATGCTTCAGTAGTTTCCTTTTCCCTTTTATAATATTTATTGAAAATTTGTGGACCACGTAGTTGAATTTCACCTTTTAAATCATTCTCAGCATCATAATTCATAGATGGTACAGATCTTAATCTGCATTCACATGCAATACCAATAGCACCACATGAACCTGCATCTTTTTCAAAAGGTTCCGCTAAGCAAACACCTGCAAATGATTCAGTTAAACCATAACCTTGTCTCATGCCAATATCTAATGAACTCTTCAAGAAAAGTAAAGTATCATTAGAAATTGGTGCTGAACCTGTCACAATATATGAAGCATTTGATAACCCTAAGGAATCACGAATTTTATCAATTAAAATTCTATGATATACTAAAAAATTCATTACAGAACGATCATGGCCACCTTTTGATGTTAAACGTGCTTGCTTTAAATCTAAAATATTTGTTGCAACATTTTTTTGAAATCCTGATTTTTCCATTGCATTTTTAATACCTGCTTCAAATTTTGTTAAAATTCTTGGTACTAATGAAATTACATCAGGTTTCAATACTTTTAAATCATCAACTAAAATTGTTGGATCAGGCGCATGTAAAAAACCTAAACCTGTACCTGTTGAAATATTATATGCTAATAACATTCTTTGGAAAATGTGAGCTAATGGTAAAAAACACATATCATGTAATTGTTGACCAATTTTATGATTTGGTACTTTAAAAGTTGATAATGAAAATGCAATACCTGATGTAATGTTTCTATTTGTCATTTCAACACCTTTTGGTACACCTGTAGTACCTGAAGTAAATGAAATTGTATAAACATCATCAGGAGTTGGTGGAATTATTGGAATTTTATTTAATCTACCAATTTCTTCAACTTGCTTCAAAGTATATAAATGAATAGTTTCATCTTTTGAATTTTTCCTTTGACTGAAAATTGAATCATTTAAAATTTTTAAATCATCATTACTTATTTCTTCAAAACAAACTAATGTATTTAAAAATTTTAATTCTGGTAACATATCAATAATTTTATTTAAATTACATTTAGCGAAAAATAAAATTGGTGATTCTGTTAAATTCATAATATATTCAGAAGTTTCTGGTCCTAAAGTTTCATATAAAGCAGTATTAGTTAATGAATAAAATTGACATGCTAAATCGGTAAGAACCCATTCAGGTTTATTATGAGATAAAATTGAAACAATAAATTTATTATCAGATAATTTTTTCAATCTTTTTGAATTTACTAATGTCATTATACCACTTGCAATATCACGACTTTTTTCATTAACTTGTTTATAACTTTGAAATTCATAATAATTTGCAAAAGTATCAGTTTCATTATCATATGGTCTAATACCTAAACAATCATTATCTGGCCACATTCTAACAGCAAATTGGAAATGTTGGAAAAAAGTTGAAAAATTTTTTTTATCAACACAAGTAATTAAATTATTTGGTGATAATGAACTTCTATAAATATTACTATAATTTTTTTTAGTTGTATTTTCCATTGGAATTGCTTGTTTTTTCAAAAAAGTTTTATAATTTGGCCAACTTGATAATGGACATTCATTAAATAATTGTAAAAAAAATTCATCAGAATTTTTTCTAAAACCTGTCAATTGTGATTTTAAAGTACTATATTGTGCTTCATCCTCAATAAGATCTGTGATACCATAATCAACTACAGACATCGTATTAATATATTATAATGTTTTTTTTATTATTATTCTGTCTTATTTGTTTGTATATTATAAAAACCATACTTCCAAATGAACTAATTCTTTTCAAATTTTTTGAGAAACAATCACATTTATATATAATTCAACATTGGCTAACCAATCTGTATCATTCAAAAATAGATTTTCAATGATTAAATTAACCGCCCAATATTCACCATATTAATTTATCTCCAATCAATTTAATCATTCATTTTAATTAAACCTCTTTGTATCACCCATACATCGCACTGTAATGCAAGATCCATACCCCAACGGAGTTAATCACCTGCATGCGTTAGTCACATGACCATCTCATTCACCATAATAAATCATATTGAGCCAATCAAAAATCATATTGAGCCAATCAAAAATCAATATGGAATCAATTAGTAAGGGTAAGTGATTGTAATGCTTATTATCATTCTATTCCTGATAAGACCATCATTATTATCTCTTTTATGTGTTGGACTTGGGCGGTTAAATTTTTGTTTTTATAGTGGGCGATATCTTTCCCCATACTAAAATTAAAAAATATTTAGCCGCCCACTCATTTATGGTCATCTTAAACAGTGTTTACAGTTTATAATCATCAACAATCAAGTCATATTGTTGAATAGTGCCTTGCTTGTAAGTTTAGTTGAGGCAGATGCCATTGTTTAAATAGAAATAGATTCTTTCTTACTGAACTGAATTTTTAATGGTTTATTGAAAAACAATTCGTCATTCAAAGATATCAAGGCAAGGTTAGCCTCGTCAATGGTTCTCATCCTAATAAATGCTTGCCCTCTTTGACTTCTACTATTCACTGTCACTTTCATTACTTCTCCATATGTGGAAAACATTAAATATAAATTCGTACGAATCTTATTGGAACCTAATCCATCAGGGATATTGTTCACATACAGAGTAGTCTTCGGTAGGATTTCCTCCACTGATGTAGGGTTCACTTTTTGCTTCTTCTTAGCAGGTTCAGACATCGTTTCACTCTATTGTAACAGTTTCAATTCTTATGAAACTGAACTGTTATTTAATTAAATTCGATTGATTTCAATTTTCTTTTATAATTTTTGAAAATAATACCGTTATTAGAGTACGTATAAAGTTACATGGTTATTAGCTGTATAAGTAAGTATATAATATATATATATATATTATCTTTTAATACCTAATGCCTTTTCTCTGTTCTTTCTGATTGATGATAGTCTCCATGAGTTTTGATCTTTGGAAAACTTGTTATGTAGAGGTGTAATTTTGGCCTTTTTCCTTGACATTGAATCAGAATCGATTGTTTTATAAAAATGTGGTGCATATTCAACTAACCATTCTGGTTCGATACTACTTACTTGTGACATGTACTCTCTGTTTGTCATTACTAAACTGTGGTACATCACGTAATCGTATTCTTTCCCATATAATGAACTTGATGGATGAATAGCAACGACAGTATTACCAGTAATTGTCTTATATCCAACTTGTGAATCTCTTTTTGCTGCATTCATGAAAAAACCTGTCACTAGTGTTTTCCTAATTAAATCAGGATCACCATGACATTTAGTTATTGGTAAACCTAATTTTTTAAAAATCATTGTAATTTGATTCTTAACGTCTTTTGCACGTTTTAAATGTCTAAAATGTAAAAAATTTAATGTACAAAATTGTTCACTTGAATTTGATTGTTGCCAACGAGTATAAACGTTTAATAACGTCAAATGATCACCATAAGGATGGAAAAATCTTGCCTTTTTCTGATCAGCTTCTTGTTGCTTTTCCTTTGGTCTAAAGAAAATATTTTGAACAGATAACATTGCAATGATAGTGATAAATTCTTCAGAACATTTATTTGATACAGATGCAATTAATGATCTTGATAGTGTTGGATCCATAGGAAATTGTGACATCCTTTTACCTAATTTTGTTAAATAACCATCATCATCAAGTGCTTCCAAATTAAATAATTCTTCTAATGCTCGAACCATTAAATTTTTTGGTGGTGGATCCATAAAATCAAAATTTAATAAATCATTTATACCCATAGCTTTTAACATCAAAATTGTATGTGATAAATTTTGTCTTTGGATTTCAGGAATTGAATTAGGCATCATTTCATTGTAAAATGCAGATTCAGTATATAATCTGTAACATTTACCGGGACCAGTTCTACCAGCTCTACCTTTTCTTTGGTTTGCTTGTGCTTGAGAAATTGGTTTTACTATTAATTGTTCCATACCAGCACGAGGATTAAAAGTATTAACTTTCGAAAAACCTGGATCAATAACATAATAAATACCATCAATAGTAATGGAAGTTTCTGCAATATTAGTAGCAAACACAACTTTTCTACTACCTTCTGGAGTAGGTTCAAAAATTTTCGATTGAACTTCACTAGGTAATGCTGAATATACAGGTAATATAATTAATTCACCTATTACATCATTTAACTCTGACACTCGAGCAAAAAGCATTTCACAGCAAGAATCAATTTCTTCTTGACCAGTTAAAAATACTAAAATATCACCTTTCCCTTCGTTAATATGGATATCCATGACAGCATCCAATGCAGCCTCAATATAATCCATTTGAGGAACTTGTGAATATAAAACTTCAACAGGAAATGTTTTACCTGGAACATTGATAATTGGACAGTTTAAGAAATATTCAGAAAATTTAGCAGAATCTAAAGTAGCTGAAGTAACGATAACTTTCAAATCAGGTCTTTTCTCTACAGCTTGCTTCAGTAATGCAAATAAAATATCTGTTGCAACAGTTCTTTCATGAGCTTCATCTAACATAATAACTGAATATTTAGACATTGTCGGATCTGATAATGCTTCAATTTGTAAAATACCATCTGTCATATACTTTATTCTTGTCTTTGGTGATGTATGATCTTCGAATCTAATAGTATAACCTACTTCTTCACCTATTTTACAACCAAATTCTTGTGCTACTCTAGTGGCAACAGAAACTGCAGCAACTCTACGAGGTTGTGTACAACCAATTAACCCTTTGTTACTAAAACCAGCTTCATCTAAATATTGAGTAATTTGTGTAGTTTTACCAGAACCTGTTTCACCAACAATAACTAAAAATTGATTATCTCTTACTGCTTGGATTACTTCATCTTTCATCTTATAAACTGGTAATGATTGACGTTGAGCAGTGATTGGTAATGAAGTTTTTTTACCATAAGTAATTGACTCTCTCATACGATTACGTTCCCAAGCTGTCAGTACTAACTGTTGTTTTAAATCATTAATTTCATTTCTTCTAACTTGTGATTGTCTAGTAGGATCATCATATTTCTGTATTTTTCTTATCTTTTGCTCCAATTCCTTTTTCTTTAGTTGCTTTTCTTCTCTATGTTCTTTCATTAAATTTGAACCATATGCAGCCACTCTATTCATAGAACCTTTAGGAATTTTACTTACTACAGGTACTTCATATTTTTTACCCTCTGTAGTATATTCATTCTTTAAGAAAGAAGGTTGGTCATCGGTATTTAATTCCACATCAATAGGTTCATTATTAGTTCCCTCTTCATTTTCCCTTTTTCCAGTATATTTATCATCAGATTCAGTTTTAATAGTATTTGTTTGAACTTCCTCCATCAATTCCGGATAGTCTTCCAATGAAGCAGCTCCACTTGCAATTAATTGTCTAATTTCCCACCTTTCTGGAGAAGTTAATGTTCTTTTCTTAATTTTTGAAATTTGTAAATTTTTCGATCTTCCTCTTACAGTTTCTTCTTCGATATTGTTATCCCCAAAATAATCAGTATTTGAATTTAAATTTTTACCAGTTTCTTGATCAACATCTTTCATGCTTAATGAAATTTTCCCATTTGGTAATAATTTAATAATTTTCACATAAACCAATTGACCAATATTAACTATATCATGTGGGTTATTTACTCTTTCTTGATTTAATTGTGATATATGTACTAACCCTTCACATTTTCTTTCCTCTGTACCAAATATTTTCACAAAACAACCAAAATTCGTTATATTCCGTATTTCACCTCTATAAACTTTATTCAGTATTGGAGCTGGATCTAATTCTTGAGTTGTTGTTGTTATTTTAATTATATCTGAGTTATCATTAATATCATCCCAATTAACCTTTTGATTAGATAATGAAAGACCTTCATTTTTGTCTATTGATTGAGTCTCATCAGTTCGTACAGTGTTGTAGATTTTCAATACCGTATCCATTTGTAAACCAGCATCCAATTCATCGATTTTTTCAGTAAACTCTTGTAAAGATTTAGAATCTTTTAATATATTTAAAATAAATTCACAAACAACCGGATCTTCAATTCCTATATCATTTTTCAAAATGTGAAAGATTTCATCTCTGCACAGTATATCATATATCTTTTGTACATCCTCTTGAGGAAACTGCAAGTCCAGCTCAGTCAGTTTACTCATAAACGTTATCAAATCCATTGATTCATCTCTAATATTCTTTATAAATTTAATCACTGTTGCATCGTCAGTGCCTATAATCTCAGAGACCTCTTTGTCAGACATAGCAAGAGTGGGGGAGGGAGGAGGGGAGGCGTAAGCAAGAGATTCTCTCTGGGTACTTGGATTGAGTATTATTCTGTTATAAATACAATTTATCACTAACAGGTCATCGCTGTTTTATTTCAATTAAATTTGATATCTCATTAGACGATACCGCATCTCGTTGCAAATGATAGCATATGATTAAATGATAAAATATGATTAAATGATACTTGAAGTTATTATATATAATATGTAGTAATTGAATGGCAATCCCTCCCAGATAATGGGGGGATTGCCATTCCATGTAGAGAATGTGCTATATAGATAAAGATGGGTATTAGAAGTCGTCGTCGTCGACGACTCTAATACCATCTTTATCTACTACTTTCACTATCACACCTTTAAAATCTACAGGCATTCTTTTTTGTAATTCTTGTACACATAATTTCAACAATTCCAAACCTTCTTTAGTAGTCATATCTGGTCTGTAATGATGATCCAATAGAGAAAATGTGTAAAATCCAGAATACCCATGAGCAGCATAGGGCAATTCCACTTTTGTCCCCAAATAATCGATTTGATACAAAGAAGGAACCTCCTTCTTTGTATCGTACCCACCGATCAACACATTCACTTGGTAAGGTTTCCTAGATCTCAACGATTTAGCCAACTCTTGTCTCACAAAACTAGAAACAGCTTGTGGAGACAACTCGTAATCCTCTCTAATCGCATACAACTGAACGTTGGCTTGGATGTACTCAGCAAACTGAACAGTATCACCAGCTTCACCAGTGAAAGTCATCATCGAATGTTTCGACAACTCTCTACTCTTGTCATCAGAATCCAACAACACGGAAATCCCACGAGTAACAGCTTTGGAAGTAGCCAAAATCACAGAATCAGCCACTCTGATCCCCAATATAATATCCATCGTCACAAATTTGCCAATTACACAATGGCCCTCTCTCTTAATTGGTCTTTGTTTCTCATTTAAACACACACACACACACACACACACACAAATTTAGGTTTTAAATATTAATTTTTGTGGCAATTTGTTAATTTAATTTTTTTTTTGGAAATTTGCCACCCTTGATGAGGATTTGGGGGTTACCCGGCGGGATGGGGTCACGCGTAAAGTTTGGCGATTTAATTTGAAGAAATAATGAGAGGAAGTATATATTTGAAGGTGATGGTGAAACTTTTTGCAGAGGAGATGAGTTGGGAGGGTTAAGGGGAAGGGTAGAGAGTGCTTGCTATGGCTGGTGTAGGTGGTATGGATGGTATGGATGTGGATGTCGGTGGTGTTGGTGCTAGCACCAACACCACCAAAGGAACTGGGCCAAGTTCTTCAGATATGCAATATTATTATCAATATTTGTTCCCTTTCAAGAGTATATTCAATTGGTTGAACCATTCGCCAAAACCTGGGATGGATATCATCAATAGGGAGTTTGCCATGGCGTTCAGGTCAGGTGCGTACAAGAGATACAACTCGTTCTCGACAGTACAAGAATTTAAATCACAAATTGAGAAATCAAATCCTGATAGATTTGAAATTGGTGCAATTTATAACAAACCGCCAAAGGATAGAGATACGATTTTAAAGACAGAGATGAAACCTTTAGAGAAGGAGTTGGTCTTTGATATCGATATGGATGATTATGATACTTATAGAACATGTTGTTCAGGTGCTCAAGTTTGTAATAAATGTTGGAAATTTATTACTTTAGCAATGAAAGTAATGGAGCAAACTTTAATTGATGATTTCGATTATCATGATTTCATTTGGGTTTTTTCAGGTAGAAGAGGTGCACATTGTTGGGTTAGTGATAAACGTGCAAGACAATTAAATGATATTCAAAGAAGAAATGTTTTGGATTATGTTAATGTGGTAAGAGATCGTAATGCTGATAAAAGATTAAATTTGAAAAGACCTTATCACCCACATTTATCAAGATCATTGGATATCTTAAAACCATATTTTGTAGAAATTATATTAGAAGAACAAAATCCATGGGAAAATGATAATCATGCCTTTCAAACTTTATTACCTTCATTACATGATAAACAATTAATTGAAGCGTTAACAAAATATTGGACAGAGAATCCAAATAGATCAAGTATGGATAAATGGACTGATATTGATAAAATTGCTTCAAATTCATTAAAATTAACAAGAAAACAAGATTATATAAATAAATTACGTGAATGTAAAGAAGATATCGTTTTGGCAACATTATATCCAAAATTAGATATTGAAGTTACAAAGCAAACAATCCATTTATTAAAATCTCCATTTTGTATTCATCCAGCTACTGGTAACGTTTGCGTACCAATTACTGAAGATTTTACACCAGCAAATGCTCCAAAATTAATTAATTTACAACAAGAAATGGAAAAATTTCATAATGATGTTGAAAAAACTTCTTTACAACCATTTATTGACATTTTCCAAAAATTCGTTAATCAAGTTATTAAAAATGAATTAGATTCTGTTAAAAGAGAACGTGAAGATGTTGATGATGAATCAAAATTAGAATTTTAATCAAATAAATTAAATAAATCAAATTAATATATATATATATATATCCCTAAATTATATATTTGTAAAAATAAATATAGTTAATACTTCTTTGAATTTTATTTATTGAAAAATTAACAAATGATACAACCTGTATCATTGTTTTTAAATTTCTTGGTATTCAATGTAATTTCCAATGTTTGAATTCCTTTCCCATGATACCATTTTAATATTTGATATGATGGATCAAAAGTAAATGTACTTGTTGTAGAATGAATAATGACATCTTTTAATGGGAAATGATAACTTGGTAAGAAAATCCAAGAAGCAATCTTATCCTTTTCTGAACATTGGTTACCTTTAATTTTAATGTTATATATTTTGGATTCTAAATTAAAATCAGCCTCTATAAATTCACCATTGATTTTAACTGGGAATGGTCTTAGTATCGCATCCAATGCTCTAAATCCATTATAATCCAAATTTTCTGCTTTTACAGTAGGTGGAGCTGAAAAAAAATCTTCGTCAGAGTCAGAAGATAATGGAATACTCTTAGATTCATTCATAGTTCGGAACTCTTCAGAAGATCTAATGGTAATATCATGTTCTTTGATTTGGTCATCGGATGACCATATTGAAAAATCTTCATTATTCCAATTATCACCCCATTCGTGAGAATTTTTATGACAATAACACCAAATACTATAAGATAAATTATTTCCTTCTAGGGCAAAATGCAGTGCATCTAATGCAGAAGTTTGTGAAGAATATGAACCATCTTGATATGCCTTTCTATTGTCCATATCAAAAGGCATACCAATTTCAGTGAAAAAAACAGGAACTTTTGGACCTAAAAACATTTTTGATTCATCTTTCATTTGTTTTAATTGTTTTCTTAATGATTTTCTTATATTATTTTCTCCAACTACTAAGCCTAATACAGGATTCATATATTTACGTCTTACTATACCAAAAGTATTAGCATTATATCTTTTATTCCAAGTTTTAAACATAAGTGACATACCATCATAAAAATGACAAGCATACACTGTCCTGTCATCAACTAATTTTGAATTTAATAAATTTGGAGGTTCTTTTAATACAGGTGGTTGTAGGAAAATAAAAGAATTAGTGTCCAATTCTCTAAATTTTTGATAGTACAATTTATAATGATCTAAAAATTGATTATTAATAAAATATTTTTCATTCATTATTACATTTTTATTATTTGGATCTTTAATAAAATAATCATTTTTCAATAAAATTGGAACTCCATTAGCAGATAAATCCCAAACTTTATGTAATCTCCAAATACAAGTATAAGCATCCCATTCAGTATTTCTCTCCCAATTATATCTTTGATCAACTTGATCTCTTTCCTCCTTTGTTAACCAAGCTTTAACTCCATTTGGATTAATTTTTTTAGTACCTTTCTTACTTGGACCAAAGATTGAAATTTCATATTCATCAACTACAGTTGAGAAACCTTCTCCTAACATGAAACTTTGGAAAGCTGTTGGTGTTGTACCTAATTTAAAATCTCTTTCCTTTGGAATAACATTTAAATTTTGTTCACCTAAATAACCACAATTTGGTTCATTCATTGTTTCTAATCCAATGATACAGTTATTTTCTAATAATTCATTTGCATTTAATTGAATTCTCTTGTATAATTCCATAAATGAATTAATGAAATGATTTTGTAAATAATCTTGTATATTAATATTATTAATAATACATTTTGGAGCCATTAATTTACCTGCAAAGAATAAAGTAAACATTGTTTGACATGCCAAACGTGTATAATTCGATGGCCATAACATTTTTGGATATTTTTTATTATTAAATTCTTTACCTGTATTTGAATCAATATAATAATTATGTAATATTGAAGCTTCAGTTTTATTAAAGTTCATTGGATTAAATCCTGCAGCCAACAGAGTCCAATAAGGTGCACCTGAACCACCGCAGAATCTTGACCAAACATCTTGATGAGGATCTAAATATATATAAATCCCACCAATTTCATTAATTTTACATAATAATTCAATAAGGTAATCCATATATTGATAATCATAAATACCAGGACCTTCATGTTCCAAAGATTCCCAAGTAATGGGCAACCTAATTGTATTATACCCCAATGATTTCAATCTATTAATATGTATTTCAATTTCATTTAATGGTAATGGATGATCAATAAAGCTAACTGTCTCACTATTTTTGAAAAATTCATCATTATTAATTAGTACATGTGTAGTTAAAAATGGTTCAGATGGGATCTTAACAGAGGGATCCAAATTGACACCTCTCAATTGAATAATATTACCATCAGCATCACAAAATTCACCATTTTGGGATACATATATTTTTTCAGGCATCGATAAATTTATTGATTTAAAAGTATTATAGTTATTTTAATATTGTATTGTCACACACTCTTTTCGGTATCCTCCCTTTTAAAGAGCAAGCACGATATTGTAAAGGACATAATAGCCAATAAAGTATTCTTAAAAAGTATATACCATTGTTCATCTCATTGCTACCAACCTTAAACGATACCTTCTTTGTAATTAAAAGTTACAAAAATATTTCAAAAAATATTAAAATACTCCGATACGGGGAGTCGAACCCCGGTCTCCACGGTGAAAGCGTGATGTGATAGCCGTTACACTATATCGGATACTTTTCTATAGAAAGTTAGAGCCAGTAATTCGGTGACAACTAATTTCTGTATGCACGTGCATATTACTCGTCTCTGGTGACATATTTTATCTTCGCCCAAAATCAGTTCAAGCAATGAAGGAGAATTGAAATTAATTTAAAATATATTAGTGGATGAACAATGATTTAATGAATAGTTTCGTGATTTTTGCTAGATTTGTTGGATATAGAGGTCTATAAAGGGTATTGGAAATAGAGATGAGACTTATATTGCAATTTCTTGCGGCTTCTCTGCAATTTTTGGTGCTGGTACAGGCAGCTGATTACACATTGATTAATTGCTTTGGTTCATTACCATCAAGTTTTACTTTAAATAATTCAGATGATTATCAATCTAGTTTGAAATGTTATACTAGTTGTTCTGGTTCCAATTACAAGTATTTCGCTCTTTACAATCATAATACTTGTTATTGTGGGAATGATGACCCAACTGGTAGTTCATCAGTAGTTGATACTTGTGATGCTTATTGTCTAGGATATGGTGCTGAAATGTGTGGTGGTACAAGTAGTTATTCCGTTTATGTGATAGGTGCAAGTGTAAGTAACTCTGCTTCTTCTTCCTCTTCTAGTTCTTCCTCTTCTAGTTCTTCCTCCTCTAGTTCTTCTTCTAGTAGTAGCAGTTCTAGTAGAGAACAAACTACATCTACTTTATCTCCAGCGTCATCAAGTTCTACTGGAGGTGCTACTTCAGCAACAACTTCTCAAGTAACCGAAAATGATGTTTCCATTGTATATTCTACAGCTTATCATACTCAAGGTGGTTCAACAGTTTTTGTTACAAATACAATTACACAAGTAGCAAGTACTTCAGGATCAGCTAATGCGGATTCCACAACAGGCAAAACAAGTTCTAAGAAGACTAATGTAGGTGCTATTGTTGGTGGTGTTGTTGGTGGTGTTGGTGGTGCTATTATAATTACTGTTATAGTATTATTTATAATAAGGCAACTTAATAAAAAACGTGAAGAAGAAAGAATGGAAAAGGAATATCAAGAAGCTATTAAACCAGTTGATTTTGGTAGTAACAGTATACACTCCAAGACAACTGCTGATAATATGAATAATAGTGATTTCTATTCATCATCAGTATCATCACAAAGAAATTTACATTCAGATAATGATGGTAATGATTTGATGGGAACAGAATCTGTAAACCCATTTGACGATTCAAGAAGAATAAGTCAAGGTTCATTTTATGATGATTCAAATAATGGGAATAATAAGATATTAACAATTGTTAATCCTGATGAAGATTAATAATAAAATTATCAAATAAAACAAATTTCTTCAAAAAAAAAAAAAAAATTAATAATAATACCTCTTTCATCCCATATTGTACACTTATTCTCTAAGGCAACCTATATATACATACATATTTAGTTATTTTAACACAGGACAAAAATATTTTATTTTAAAAACACTATCAAATATTAATTCACTCTATATAGAAATCTCTCAGATTGTACCTTCAGACGATACCTGCTAGCCAGTGCAAATTAAGTTACAAGTAAATAGTAAATTGCTAAAATATACTAAATCAGTACAAGGATCGACTAAATAACTTTAAATAATTTCTTGACTAACAATTATAACCTGTAATTGCCATTTTAACATCGATGTTCTCATTAAAACCTTTGATAAAAATGCTCTCCTTGACAGTTTTAAGTGCGCGTTGTTAGTAGAAGTTTGCAACTTTTCAAATTGAAACATGATAAAAGACACTTTATTATTAGGTAATTTGTTTAAATAAAGAGTATTATTGGTTCATTGATAGCCATACACTTTACTAAATCGTAGAATTACTAGTTACAAATATGGATATGTCTGGTAATCTTCATGCTGTGCCAAGTATGGTGGATTTAAATGAGATTTCTAACGGTGTTCCACCACAAGAACAAGAAATTTTGAAATATTTAAGTGAAGTAAGAGTTCAATTATCACAATTGAAGACTAATAGAGATAAGTATTTGAATTCTAAAGAAGTCCAGATTATTCACCAAAATGTTTTGACCAAAGTTAGAGAATTAGATGATATTAGAAAGAAATTTGCTAAAAATACAGGTTCTTTAGCAGTTACTACTATGATTCACAATGAAAATATGGAAAATAAAGTTGATTCTTTGTTAGATGATGTGTTCCAATTGCTTTCATTATGTTTCTTGACTGTTGGTTTGAAACATTCAGCTCCAGCTACTTATTCATCTTTATCTACTGTACAAAAATTATTAGAACATTTAGATGAATCTAATATTTACACTAATCATGATTTAAGACCAATTAAAGAGAGATTAGATGAAATATCAGAAATTATTAAAAATAATTCTTATAAGAATTTTGAATTTGATGCATCTTTACAATTGGATGAAACTGAAGAGGAAAGAAATAAGAATAAAATTGAAGAAGATTTATTATTACGTGCTAAATTAAAGCATTGTATGGATGAATACCATAAGATACATTCTAAATTAGAAGAAATTGATCCAGCTCTGGTGAGTATCATGGAAAAATTATACTATATTAGAAGAGGTTTATTATCATTAGCTTCTCCAACTCATAAAATTGATACTACTGAAAGTATTTCTTATTTTAATAATAATGAAGAATCACAAGAAACATTAAAGTTATTGAAGAATGAATTAACTGAATTGGAAACTCATCGTGATGAAGATGGTAATTTTAAATCTTTAGAAACTAATAAAGTTGAAATGAGAGGTCAAAATGCCCTAGCAGGTTTAGTTGATAATTGTCATGATTTAATTCATGATTTTTCAAATTGTTCAGGTGATCATACTCTTCTAGATGCAAAATTACAACCAATTTATGATGAATTAATCGATATAAAGACTAATTTAGCTAATTTAATGATTACAAGAAGATGGACGTTAAGAGAAACTGATTTGTTTAGATACCAAAAAAGATTAAAGGAAATTGATAATTTAAGAATACATGGTAAATTTCCAACAACTTCTGCTGAAACAAAAGGTCAATCAATCTTATTATACTTATTGCGTAGATGTTATGCCATTATTTACAAATTATTGGAAAGTTCGGAACCAGTTTCTGAATCATTGCAACCAATTCATAATCAATTATCAACTGCTCGTCGTTGTTTATTGGCATTGAAAAGAATGGGTGGTGTTAATAGTGCAAGAGAATTATATCCTTATCAATTGAAATTAGCTTCTCTTGATGATATGAGAGTTGATGGTAAATTTTATGATTCTAATGGTGATATTCCTGAAGGTCAAGGTACTTTGAATGCTTTATTAGCTGAATGTTTCGACATAATGCACGAATTAGAAATTGAAGCTGAAGAACGTTCAGAAATGAAAGTTAATGAAGATAGTGATGAAGAACAACCAAGAGCTAGATCTTTAGGTCTAGGAGACGATGATAGCACCGCTGATTATGATGAAGATGAAGATGAAACTTAATTCCAATTTTACTTGATTTAATTTAAATTTTTACAACTTTTTTTTGTATTTATTTAAGATCTTATTTCATACTTTTATGTAGATACATAAGTATTGTATATAGTTTTCTCAAAAAAAGAAATTGATATTAAAAAAGAGTCTGAAAGAATAATACTATGAAACTTTATTGTTTGATATTATAATATTATTTGATGAAAAGAGAGAAATTAGATTTACATTAATAAGCATATTTAAAAAAAAATATCTCCGCGACGGGGAATTGAACCCCGATCTGGCACGCGACAAGCGCCCATTCTGACCATTAAACTATCGCGGATATAATTATATGAGCTTTTTAACATGAGGTTTCGATCAAACATTTATTACATAAATTTTTATTTTCTATACATCAAAATTATTGTATTTGAAAGTTACTGCCAGCTTCTTGTTCTTGAACTAAACTTCCTATATAGTTAGTGTCGCTTTTATTTTTTTGTAATGACACATTGATACGAAAAAATGGTCGTTATTCTATATGAATTATGTATAAAGATTAGTAAGAAAGTATCTGAATCTCTTCAAATGCTTCCTTCATATAGGAAATGCCATAGATTTTCTTCTGAATTTCTTACAACAGCATATCAATTTTAGTAAGTTAAATTTCTGAATCTCTTAGCATGAGATTTTTCTTTAACTTCTTAAATGAATACAATTTTCTACTATAAACATTTATATACCTACAAAATCTTCAATTACCCATATAATTTCATCAAATGTTTTCGAGAATATAGCCACATAATATTTATGATGGTTCTCTGCGTTTTTCCAAATATTATCATTATAATTTATCTTGGTACCAATATTAGGGCTCGTTTGCTCAATATTTGATACATGTTGGTAAAACTTCCAAATTCATAGATTCAATTAAATGTTAGCAAAAGTATTTACTCAGTGCGTGATTGCACTAGTGAAAAATATAACATTTTAAATCTGAAAAGTGATATAATATTTGGATAGGATACTGATGGTGTATGATTGATAAGTTATTTAATTACTTTAAATAACTTATATGTTATAAATTCATTGTAAATTGATGGAATCGATGAGATCATTTGAAACGATCAGAGTGAAAAATGTAGCAAAAAATTTAAATGAAACGGACAGGAATCGAACCTGCAACCCTTCGATTGCAATCTCTCATTCCGAACAAAGTCCAGTACTTAATTGGAGTCGAAAGCTCTACCATTGAGCCACCGCTTCATTCAATATTGTATTCTTGAAATAAATTAAAACGTTATTACTTATTTTATTAACCTTATGACTATTAATAATATTTTTCACTATAACTCATCATTCAATTTGAAAATTAATTTAAAGATTTAAGAACTGATGAGTTTTTAAATGTAGTTTATTAAAATAATCAATCAGAAGAACTGTCGAGCTTTTCATTTACGAAATGGTTAAAATTAAAGTAGAATTTCTAGGTGGATTAGATGCTATTTTTGGTAAAGAAAGAGTTCATACAGTAGTTATTACTAATGAAACTAAAGAATCAATTAATGTCGGTGATTTAATTGATTATATTGTTAAAAACATGATTAAAGAAAAAAATGATGTTGAAGTATTCATTGAAAATGATACAATTCGTCCTGGTATCTTAACATTAATCAATGATACTGATTGGGAATTAGAAGGTGAAAAGGAATATGTATTAGAAGATGGTGATATTGTTTCATTTACATCTACTTTACATGGTGGTTAAATAATTAGTATTATATATTACTATTACAATAATATTATAATAAAATGATTTTAGAAAAAGATTTTGTTAAGAATTAAACTATATATATATAGAGATATGTATAAAAGTAATTGGTAAACATAATCTAATAACTATAAGAAAAAAAATTTTGAAGAAAAAAAAAAAAAAAAGAGAGTTGTATTAGTATAACAAAACATTTGTTAATGATAAATTATTAATATTACTAATAACATAATTTTAAATTCGCTATTAGAATAACTACCTTTTTTTCTTTTAAATCCAATAATTTCTTCTGTTAATTTTGATTAATACCATTGTTTAAAATAAAAAAATAATATGAATATTGAAAATTTATTATAAAATCAATAATTTAACATTGACCATTTAATAAATTCTTTAATCTCAAGATTTCTTGTTCAAGTTCAGAATTATGTAATAAAAGTTCTTCAACTTTTTCTTCTAATTGATTCATTCTTTGAACTTTTCTAGCACGAGAACGTCTAGCTGCTTCAGTATTTCTAGCACGTTTAAGAGAAACTGGATCATTTGAAGTTGGAACAACTGGAGTTAATGGTAAAGTACGTTGTTTACGATTGTAAGCAACAACACCTAAACGATCAACTTTTGTTGATTTCTTTTCAATAGCACCAGATTTTAAAGTAACTTTATTATTTAAAGTTGCATCATCAATCTTTGGTGTTGGTAAGAATGAAACATTTGAATTAATAATTGAAACAATTTTTTTAGATTCTTCAACTGATTCTTCAATTGATTCAATTAATTCATTTGCAGTATCAACATCTTCAGAAGTAACAGGAATTTCATTATCAAATAATGAACCCCATTCTTTTGGATTTGATGAATCTAATTGTTCGAATTCAAACATTGGAGTAGTTTCAGTACTTGAAGAAAAGAAAGCATCCACAACTTCAGAATCAATTTCTTGATAAGTAGTTGAAATATTTGTATTAGAATTTGCTAATTCTAATTCAGCTAAAGCAGGAGATTCTTGTTTAATAAAAGAATCAAAAGCATTTTGATCAACAACTTGTTGATCAATATGTTCATGATCTTCTTCTTTCATAAAATTTGAAGTATTTAAATTAACATTTAAAACCATTGGTATAATGGTAGCTTTTTCATTGAAGGTATTTGTAATTGCGCTATTAGCGAACAAACTTTGACTTTGATATTGAGACATTTTTATTTTAATTTGATTGTAATAATAATAATAATAATTTTTGATTTGATTTAATTTGATTTGTAATAATAATAATTTTTGATTGTAAATTTTAATAATAATTGAGGATAATTCCAAAGTTTTTTTTTAGACCGTAATAGGTAACATAATTGATAATTTTAAATAATAAGGGGGGGATAAATGATAAAGACCAGATAGGTAACTTTAGTTCTAATTTTTAGTTTAACACATTTTTAATAATAATAAAATTTCTTTAATTTTAATAATATCTACTTTTTTATAGCTGATAGTAACAAAATATTAATTGGGGGGAAGGGGCAATTTAAAAGGCCATTCTTAAATATATTCTATTCTAATAATAATAATAATAAATTCAAAAATAATAATAATAACCTTAAAATATTACGATAAATATTTTGTTTGCTTGCGATTTAAAAAGTAATATAAATTTTTTGATTTAAAAAAAAGAAAAATTTATTTTTTCGCTAGAGACAATTTTTTTTTGTTTAATAAAAAAATAGTCTTTGTAGAGTAAGTAGTGAATAATTTCAAATAAATTATTGATAAATTTAAAGAAACTAAATAGTAGTGTGAGGAAATATGTGTTTTCTTAAGGGTTTTAAAAAAAACACTAAAAAAATAAGTTTTTACACAATGGGTACACAAAAATAATTAATTTTAGTCAATAATATTTATATCTTGTATTTATACTTTTCGAAGAAACTCAAATCCCGAAATTAAAATCTCCAAATCTCCAATTTTTGAAAAAAAAATTTTTGGCGCTAAAGAATAGCCGCTGATTAGGAATGTTTTTTTTTTTTTAAAAAAAAAACTCTTATCTTCCACACTTTTCATTGGCTCGATCTATTTGGGAAAAACATACGCCGGGCGGCACGGATGTTTTCAAAGAGAGAAGCAGACAATCCGTCGTACAAATCAAAAAATAACCTTATTTAATTGTATGTGGTGTATGAGCACACTGTGTTGCAATAGGGAAATATATATCATATCGAACGAAGAACGGTTGGTTTTTTTCCCTTAAATGGTCATTTTTTCTTGTGAATTCACAGTGACAGAATGTTTGGGTTTACGCGGTTCAATTTAAGATTACAGTCACTTCAGTGCTTATTATTATTATTATTATTATTATGATTATTATGATTATACAAGGGGACAGTCACAAAAACCCTAATTTATTAGGGTTTTTGTGACTTGTTATTGTTCTTGTTGTTCCGTTACCGGTCACTTTAAATATAACTCTCTTATATATATATGTATATATATAAGATTGAAATCTATTTATAAAATATTGTAAAATTTTAAAAAGTGTGTTTGCAGTAATAATTATTAATAGTTATTAATAATAACCTTTTCAATTACTTAAAATAAATTAGTGGCAAGACTATAATAACTTCATCACGCTATGCATATTATAATACATCACCGTTTATAATTAATATATACATATATGTATATGTATATATTTAACTATTAATAAATTAGTACCAACAAATACTTATAAATTAATCTCTTCTACATACGTTTCTGTTTCTGTAGTTTATAATGGAAAGAATACTCTCTTTTATTCTTTTCTCGTCTACTCTTCCCTTCCATCTACTGTGAAACCACCGTACCTCGTCGTACATTCTTTTTTTTCTTTTTCTGCGTGAAAGCGTTAATCAATTTTTTTCCAAAAAAATTTAAAATTTGTCATGATTATTGAGAATGTTTGGTTGTACGTTATTTTATTAGTGAATCTAGGACAAAAATTTTGTAAACTTGCATAAAAATAAAAAGAAAATTTTTTTTCAATTATTTTGATTTTTATTACTAAATTATACTTTAAGATTCAAAAAAATCTTAATTCGTTATTATTATTCCTGGGTGTTTGTTTACAAAAAGCAGTTGTTTAATTTTGCCTGTAAATTCTATAATAATGGGATTCAAATATAAACCTTTCCAATTTAGAAATTTCTTTAGAGAAAAAAAAAATTAATTCTTTAATAGTTAATACATTCTTTATATTATAGTATAAATTAATTTTATTTTTTTTATTAATTTAAATATTCAATTAAATATAATATACTTTTCAATTATAATAAAAATTATTGAAAAGGAGAAACACTTCATCCCCAAAAAAAAGTAAAAAGGAAATATTTTCATTAAATTATTACTATAATTTCATTTATTAAAGATAATTTAAAGCAATTGATAATCTTCTTTACTATTTATACTGATTATTCAAAGGAAATAATTTTATTAATTTAAACTTTTTTAAAGTTTTTTGTTGTTACTTTTTTTTTTGGAAAACTTTAACTTTAACTTTAATTATAAAGTTTACAAAATACTAAACTTTTGAATTCAATTGTTCTACATTGATCAATTCTTAAATTATTACGACATCTGCATTCACAACTTCCTGCTAATTTATTATAGAAAGAATAAAATAATTATAATTGAATAAAAACTAGTATATGAAATCTCATTAAAAAAAAATTTATTACTAATTTTTTTTTAAAATATTCAAAAAATTAAAAAAATAGGTTAAAAATTAACTTTATTCATTATAACCTAAAATAACCTTTATTTGAATGGAAATTGAACCATCTCATATAGGTTTTATTGAAGATGAATTTGATGCATTATTAATTATAGAGGCAATAATACAAGGTAAATTAAAATGTATTTCAAGGAGACCATATGAAATTGAAAGACCAGAATTAATTAAATCAGGTAATATTTTCGTTTTCGTTGAAGAAATTTCAGGTATTAAAAGATGGACAGATGGTATTTCTTGGTCACCTTCAAGAATATGGGGGAAATTTTTAATTTATAAAGAATTAAATAAAAATTCAAAAATTGATCAAAAAACAGATTCAAATAAAAATTTAAAGAATAATTTAAAAGAGGAAAATTTAATATTTGATGATTCTCAGAATAATTCTGAAAAATATACAAGTTTTGTTAAAAAAACTGTATCCGTAAAATTAAATGAATCAAATATATTAAAAGTTCCTCATACAATACATGTAGTTTCATATTATTTGAATGAAGCAGTAAAAGAAAAAAAATTATTATCAATTAAAGAATCTGGTCATTTAAATATGATACAACCTTCACAAGAATTAATAAAAGCTGTCCAAGCTACAACATTAGGGAACAGTAAATTAATGGCTAATAAAACTGTATTAAATGTTATATCGGATTCTTCTTCAGATCATTCATCTTCATCTTCTTCCACTATTTCATTATCTTCAAATTCCGTTTTTTCAATGGGATCAAATACATCTTCAATAAATCAAGGCTTTAATTCAAATAATGGAATTGAAAATAATTTTTCGAATGGGGTAAATGTACAACCTTTCTTTAATGATAATAGGTTTAATGGTTTTCAACCAGCAATACCTTATAATCCTTCTAATTTAAAACAAATTAATGGGAACAATGAAAAATATTATCAACCACAGATTTCACTTCAAGGTATAAATTCGCGTCCTGGTAACCTTACCAGATATAGTTATCCACATATTGGATATAGTTATGGAAGAAACTATCAGCAGCCTCCATTTTTTCCTCCTTCAGACCCATCAAAATTTAAAGTAAATTCACCTCCTTTGCCATCTCCTCAAAATCAAATACTACAACCTGAAGTACCACCAAATTTTAATTCATATATGCCATTTGAGAATACAGGACCTCAATATTCAAATTTAGTGAATTCTAATAATGGAGATCCGTATGTGAATAAAAATATAAATACGGGACAAAAATCTCATTTTAACAATAGTCCATATTTTCAAAATCCAGCATTACCAATATTACAAGTTCCACCAAATTTTAATGATGTTGGATATAATATGGGGGAACAGACTAGTAGGATGTTTAATGGACATGCTTCTAATTTCCAAAATCCCTTTCCAC
This sequence comes from Vanderwaltozyma tropicalis, assembly GCA_030555675.1. NCBI lineage: Eukaryota > Fungi > Ascomycota > Saccharomycetes > Saccharomycetales > Saccharomycetaceae > Vanderwaltozyma > Vanderwaltozyma tropicalis. Next base: position 244,090 of record JANIWO010000010.1, read on the forward strand.
AGACTGTAATTAACAACAATCGTAATTCAATAGTTGGCGAAAAAGGAATTGGAAATAATGAAATACCTAAATATTCATCAACGGTGCAACAACCATTTTTTTCTACGCCACCAGCACCACTTGTACCACATCTAGATAACAATGATCGCTATCAACAGAATAGATACAGTATTTCAGGTACTAATGATTTTACTGGTAGACAATTCATAAAGAATAATGCTTACCCACTAAAACCAGTAAGTGTTTATAATACAGAACTGAATTCTTCCTCCCTCAATAACAATGACAATAACAACAATGCTAAAATCAAAAAAGAATAGTAACAATAACAATAATTAAATAAAATCATAATGACTGTATCGATAAAAATTAATGAAAATTAAAACTTTTTGATATTAATAATACTAATAAAATAAAAAAAATTCTTAAAGACAGATAAATGACACTATTAGTCGATATTCCAAAAGAATATTAATGCGGGATGTCACATTTCAATTGTTCATAATTTTAACTTTAACCCATATGTAAATATATAATTATAAGAATAAAACTTAAAATTCAACCTTTTATTAACGAAAAAATTTAATAGAACCCAATCATGACATTGTTTCTCACTAATTTAATAGCCAATGAACCATATTTTATTATCAATTGGAAGTTTCTTCATGGTACTTTTAATTCATTATCTTCAAACATCTAACGTCATTTTAATATATCTTATTCGTGCCAATTAAAGGCGATATTTGATAATGATTGAAAAAAAATTGTAGATTGATTGATTATAAAGAGATGTTAAAGGTAATAATAGTATAAAGATTCTGTAGATTTATAAGATACCAAAAGTTACTAATTGGTAAACTTACTATTAAGTAAGGTTAAGTGTGTTTTTTTCCTCATTTTACAATACTAATTAAGATCAATATTTGAATTTTACCATTTATTGATCTCCCTCATTTGGTTGTTATCTTTTCTATATCAATTAATATTCTTAGTTTTGCAAATAGTATTGTGAAGAAATATAAGTAAATATTACAGTTGGTATTGATTATTGACTATAATATTATATTTGTATATTGATTTTTATAATATTCAAGCCAATAGATATCAGATTATTGAGAAAAATGATGAATGAAGACAAGATTGAAAGGAAATCTACTAAGGGTAGAACAAAGGAAGATAAGAAAAATCAAAATGAAATACTTTGTCCGGATGGGACATATCCTGTTGTGTCTACTGATATAATTGAACCATTAAAAATGACTTCTAAGAAATATTTTAAACCGAATAATTTGAATATTAATAAGTTTCCTACCATACTAGGTGTTCAACTTACTGATACTAAAATAACAGCACTTTCTGGTGCATTAGCAGGATTTATATCAGGTATTGTGGTATGTCCTTTAGATGTTGCTAAAACTAGATTACAAGCGCAAGGTTTACAATCAATAGCAGAAAACAAATATTATTCTGGATTATTTGGTACATTATCTACAATTGTACGGGATGAAGGTACTAGAGGTTTGTATAAAGGGTTAGTTCCAGTATTAATGGGATATCTACCGACATGGATGATATATTTTTCTGTTTATGAATTTTGTAAAGAATCATATCCACATATGTTACCACAATCGACATTTATATCACATTCATGCTCTGCCATTACAGCAGGAGCAGTATCTACTATTTTAACAAATCCTATATGGGTAATAAAAACAAGATTAATGTTACAAACTGATATATCAAAAAATTCTACACATTATACTGGTACTTTTAATGCTTTCAAAAAGATTTATGCACAAGAAGGTTTAAGAGCATTGTATGCCGGTCTGGTACCGTCATTCATTGGTCTTTTCCATGTAGCAATTCATTTTCCAGTTTTTGAAATACTGAAAGTAACATTTAAGACTACTAAAAAAGTAACACATTCAAATCAATTAGAATTACCATCATCAGCATCAAAATCAGCATCGGCATCTGCATCAACGACAATATCTTCATCTCCGGTGAATAATATTCAATTTACCAAAAATGTTGGTAAACAAGAGTACTCTATAGATCTTAAGAGGCTAATAATGGCATCATGCATATCAAAAATGATTGCATCAATAATTACATACCCACATGAAATATTAAGAACTAGAATGCAATTAAAATCTAACCTACCTAAATCTGTTCAATATAAAATTATCCCACTTATAAAAACTACATATATTAAGGAAGGTTTTAGAGGATTTTATTCAGGCTTTACAGTTAATTTATTACGTACGGTTCCTGCTTCTGCAATAACACTAGTTTCATTTGAATACGTAAGAAATTTCTTAACTAATATGGAAGATACATTGATAGATGGATAAACCTGAAGGACATATTTTATATATATTTTTCAGATATATGTCAACCTCATCATTTTTTTATACAATTTTAACATTCTTAAACAATTGCTATATACTATAATATATTCAAAAATTAAATATCATGAATTAATTATTCAATTTAGAAGCACAGTTAAGTTGTTACAAAAATTCAGAAGTATTTATTCATGTTAAGTAAGCTTTAAGCATATTCCATAGGGCTTAAGTTAGGTTCAAATCAAAAATGTTTTCATTATTGAAAAAATACCTGAATGGATCAAATAATTGAAATGATTTATATATTTAAACATATAGAAGAATATGTATCCAGTGCTAATTAATGACTCTAACATATAATAATAACTAATTGGAACCTTTAGAATAAATGAGAAGCTTTATATATGTTCTTTTGGTGTTACAAACATTTTATGTTAAGTTTTCTATATCTACTGCTATAACAGGTGAACAAACACAGAAAGATAAGTTTCCTGATCCACTAACTGTAGCAAATTTTGCAACAGAACTTCAAGAGGGTCTGCATATTGTTGAATTTTATAGTCCCTATTGTTCACATTGTAAACATTTGGCACCTGTGTGGAATGAAACTTGGTATACTTTTAGAGAAGAAAGTGAACAATTAAACGTACACTTTTCTCAAGTAAATTGTGTTGAAAGTGGTGATATATGTAGCCAAGAAGGTATTAGATCATATCCAAATATACGTTTATATGGACCACAAGGTTATATTAAGGAATATCCTGTTACTGGTAGCAGAACTGTCGAGGATTTCATTAAATTTGCTCGTGAAGAAGCTAAGAATAATGAAGTTCAAGCAAAATCAACTGTTATTCCACCTTCGGAATTATCTTTTACATATGAAAGTATTCCATTGTCAAATTCAGAACTTATAGATATATTAGCTGGGAAAGCTACAGTACCATATTTAATTTCATTTTGGCCTTCTGATGAACTTAAAGATATTAGTGATTCTGTTGAATTTACAAATTGTGAGAGCTGTAATAGTTTCCAAAAATTATGGAAAGATATATCTGCTACAATACCAAAAAGCAATGCCCAAGCGGCACATTTTAACTGTATGCCAAAATCTCAAATTTGTAAAGAGTTAGATTTTAAAACTTTGATAGAAGATTCAAAAGAATTTAATAGATCTCCAAAAGTGGCATTAATTCTACCAAATAAAAAGACAAATAATTTTTTTGTATTTAGAGATGATATAATATCCAATGCTGTGAAATATGAAGGCTTTGTTTCAAGAATACTTCATAATAATGAAGCTCCAGAAATATCAATTGATGAAATTAAAAAGATAATTAATCAAAATATTGACTATATGGATTCCGATATTAAAGATAAAATACATGTCGTTTTTGCGTATGATGAAAAGACAGTTTTCAGTGAAGATTTTGATATCCTTGATCGTTTGGTTGATCCTTTGTTAGATTTCGAGGAAATTTATCTACATAAATCGAAAATGAATTTTAAACCTCTAATAAATGAAATGTATTCAAACATTTATAATATGATAAACTACAACTCTAGTGAACCAGAAAAGACCCGTGATGAGCAATATTTTGAATTAGACACATTAACTCAATACCCAACATTTTTTCTTTTCAAAACAGGTAGTATGATACCCTACATATTCCACTCATATTCGACAGAGGAAACACGAAATAGCTATATAATAATGGATTGGATTAATGAAAACTCAGTACATCATGTAAATAAAATTACAGAATATAATCTATCAAATTTTGTTGATTTTGCTAATTATATTTATGGCACTTTAGCTATTCAAATAATCGATTCATCAAATGAAGATGCCTTAACTAAAAGCAACAAATTTCTTAAGAATTTGGAATTAGCATATTATGATTATGAAGATGTTAGAATGCATCATATTAGTGAAATAATAAGTAATAAGAGAAATGAAAAGAATCAAAAGTTGCAAAAGATGAAGTCAAAGAAAGTTTCTCGTAAAAAGATCATTGATGAAGAGCTAGATGGTATTGATTATAATAATAATAAGAAAATAATACTATCCACTATTGATATTGCAATAGCTGAAGATTTTCTTAAAGAATTTGGAATTAAATCAAATGAAAATAACTATAAGATTGGCGATTTGATATTAGTGAATAAAAACAGAAGAGCATTTTACTCTAAAGACTTGTATGGCAATAAACTTACGAGTGGTAACCCATACATAATTAGAGAGGTTTTAACTGATGTTACACTTACTGAGAATACTAAAGTAAAGGGTAAGACACTTCCTACTAATTACAATAATTTATTTTTTACTATTGTTGAAGAAATTCACACAATTATTTTATCAAGTTTTGGAATATTAATTTTAATTTGTTTATTATCTTGGAGATTTGGAAGGCATTACATTAGAAGAATTTTCCCAAAGAAATCAGATAGATCATCTTATTCACAAAATATCTTTGGTAGAGCTAAAACGATTTTTCAAGATTAAAATTTATAATAATTTATAGTTATTTTTTTAAAATGCATGTAATTTATAAGGTTCTATATGAGGGTATTAATAAATAGGTTGAACTTGTATCATGAAACAAACAACATATTCAAATTATTTAACGAATGCTATCTGGAAATAATATTGTTCTTCTTTTTTTCAGGTAATAACATTTTACTAGTTAATTTAAAAAATCCATACCCAAAAGAATAATAAAAATACCACACTAAAGATGATTAACCAAGCTTTAAGACCAATTGTTGAATTCTTAGCCATAATCATCATTTCACTAAATGTATTTTTCAATTTCATACTCATATTTTCAAAACTATCTCCTAGGGAATCTAAAGTATGGTTACTACCTCTGATTTCGTCTCCCATTTTCATTGAAAGAACTTTTAATGCCTTAATTTTTTCAGTCATAACACCCATATTTTCTTCAGTTTGAGATTCTAATTGAGCTAATGTACTTTGAGAATAATCTAATTTTGTATCATTATTGTACGGAGAAGATGGATTTTTGTATTCATAATTGTTATTTGCACCAAATAGTTGGTTTCTACTATTATCACGTTGATTTAATGTGGAATTTGAATAACTGTTTGTTTTAATAAATAATTGTTAGTTAAAAGTCCTTAATTATCACATTTTTATCATTAATTTCAGTTTTTTTTTTCACAATTCACATACCTAGTACTCATTTCTTTAAACCTTATTACTATTGTAGTATGAAATATATATGTTTATGATAATTTCTAAACAAAATGTTGTTACTCTCATCACATTTAATACTGTTTTTATGTTTTAATATTTTTCAAATCATCGATATTGATTCATTATCACTGAACACGAATTTTAATTAGCTTAGTCAACTTATTAATTGAGCTCATCGATTCATTTATATGCCAAATTATTAACATTAAATAACTCTTAATGATCTATATCTTATATTATCAAAATCAAACTGTAAGACAATCATAAAATGGATGATCCAGTTGGAGAGCCAATAAGGTCACTTTCAAAAGTTAAACATGTTGTACTAATTCTTTCCGGTAAAGGTGGAGTGGGTAAAAGTTCAGTTACTACTCAGACAGCATTATCCTTATGTAATTTAGGGTACAAAGTAGGTGTTTTAGATATTGATTTAACTGGTCCTTCTCTTCCCAGAATGTTTGGATTAGAAAACAAATCTATCTTCCAGTCTATCACAGGTTGGATTCCTGTTCCAGTTGAAACAAAGGGATCTGGTTCATTAAGTGTAATTTCCATTGGATTTCTTTTAAATGATAGAGGTAATAGTGTTGTTTGGAGAGGTCCTAAAAAGACAGCTATGATTAAACAATTCATGACAGATGTTGTATGGGGTGATCTTGATTATCTATTAATTGATACACCACCTGGAACTTCAGATGAACATATTTCAATTGCTGAAGAACTAAGATGGTCAGAACCAGATGGTGCAATTATTGTTACTACACCACAAGGTGTATCTACATCAGACGTTAAAAAGGAAATAAATTTTTGTAAGAAGGTAAATTTCAAAATTCTTGGTGTTGTGGAAAATATGTCAGGTTTCATTTGTCCACATTGTACAGAATGTACAAATATATTTTCTAGTGGAGGTGGTAAATTACTGGCAGAATCATTTGAAGTACCTTATCTAGGTAATATTCCTATTGACCCAAATTTTGTAGAAACTATAGAAAATCAAAATTCGGTTGACAAAACTCTTTTGGAATCATATAACGAATGTTCACTACATCCAATTTTTAAAGAGATATTAAAAAAAGTTTTAGATCAAAATTGTCCATCTAGGTGTTAAATAAATTGAAATATAATAATTATATAATTGAATATTAATTTAACTTTTAATAAAACTTCAAAATTTAATAATTTCCTTAGTTTTCTTAATTAATTTCAACAAAACATTAATAAAATTAAAAATATTTCAACTACTAACATATCTAATTTTGAATTTTTTATGAATTAAACCATCAAAGAATTCAATCATGTCATTTAATTACTGCTCAATCAAGTATATTATAACTTTTATATATATTTTGAAATATTACATTTATTCAATAAAAATCATTAAATCTCACATATATACTGCCGTATTATAGCTTAGCCTTCGCTAATCTGCTAGTAAATAAATTTCAAAAAATTGCTACTTGAAAAATTCGGAAATTTTGTTAGCGATGAGATAATCGAGAAAATAAGTTAAAATAAAAGATTAAAAGTACAAATATTATAGTAGAAATACTTTTTATTTAGGAATAAATAATGGTTCAGAATCATCTTTGACAAATGGGTTTGAACTTCTCACTGGATTTAAAATAAATGAACTTGAATCCACATCAAGAACAACCTTAGCTTGTTTACCATTTCCAATCCACCATTTTTTCAAATCTGAACTTGGTGGAGGTAATTTCATACCACGTTTAGTATCTTGATTTAAAATAGAAGGTATCACTATATTGGCAAGATTGCTATTTTGCTCCAAATCATCAAAAAGAACGCTACCATCACTTAATACTGCAATTTTTTCATCTTCTGATAAATCAACTAATTTCTCAGTAATATGTTCATAAATCTCTTTAGAAAATGCTGATTTCTTTTGTTCATCAACAACAGTTACTCTTGCTTTAAATGTAGCAAATACAGGTCTATGATCGGAAAAAAGAATGTCTTCCGCACATCCATATCGAAGTTGTGTTAACACTTCACCTCTATTTAGAATTCTATCTGTCCATGCAGGTATTCTCATTTTTTCACTGGTATCATAAGTCTTGGTGCCTACATCAAATTTATATGTTGGTGGGAAATCAATTTCCATTTCATGATAATATGGGAATGATGCACCCGCAATCATCTGTTGATTTAGTTGATCTCTTTCAAACAATTTCCCGTAATCACCGGAAATGATTAATCTACGAACTTCCTCATTAGGCATTAAAATTCTGTAATTAAAATCACCCATCCATATAATTGCATCATGATCCTTAATTCTTAATCCCTTGGAAAATCTAATATTCTTAACAATAGTTTTATAGTCTATATGTCTCTGTTCCACATTATCCAAACCAGCTGCTAAATGAGAAACAATTACACAGAATTTTGTTGCTGAATATTTAAAACTGACTGCAACAGCACCTTTATTAGAACCAATACCACCAAAACCAGTTTTCTTCACATCACCTTCAATATGCTTAACTTTCATATAATCCGATTCATTGATAAATAAAAGGGAAAGAATACCACCCAACTGACTACTCCAAACACAAATATATTTCTTTTGACTACTAGAATTATTAAGAACATGAAGTATTTTCTTTTCCCAAAATTGTTTTACGTAAGGATCTGATGATACCATTTGACCCGGTGTCAATTCTACAACTTCCTCTAAACCAATTACGTATAAATCAGCTGTTTTATCAATACCTGAATCAGCTGGCAATAACCAATCATCAATATCATCTGAAGATATTTTACCACTAATGTTGAAAGTACCACTAAATATTGTGATATCCTTTTCAAAAGAAAAATTTGCCCTTAGTTGTCTTAAATGTTTTGAAATAATAAAATTTAAAGGATCATATAATTTAATTCTGGAGTTAAATAGTTTACCATATATTTTTCGGTATTTACTCAAATTCTTCGTATTCTTAGAATATGTTCTCTCTAACCAATAAAAATCTTCAGCCCAAAGCTTATCATGAGCTTCCATAAATGCATTTCTTAACTCAAAAGCTGATATTTCTTTAGTAGCCAATTCTAAAACTTCTTTACTTACAATTTTTTCTATTAATGTAAGCTTTTTTACAGAATCAAAAGAACTGATTCTTAAAGCACCAGTTTGTTTTCCAATATATATTCCTCTTTGTATATCATAAATAAAGGCCCCAAACTCGTAAATATCTTGCTTCAGAAAATATAACAATTTATGTGGAGATTTAGTTAAAATATCTGAGTTATATTGGGCATTTGTAATCTTAATACCTTTGGCATCAGCACATTTTCTATATGTTGATGAAATAAGTTCCTGAGACTCATTTTTTGGTTTCACTATATTAACAATACTTACCACACCATATTTTGATTCTAAGTTATCAAAATGTCTATCAAACGCAACTTGTGTATTTTCAATATCTTTGGTAAGTTTCATTTTCTTACCATATATTATCTGACTATCAACCATTTCCCAAAATAGGGGAACATTTGCACTAACTTGTGTATATGAGTAAATATATCTGTCTGTTGAAACTATAACTTCAGTTTCAACAAAATTAGAAACTTTTCCTTCTTCATTTATACCCTCTGTAATGAATACATCTTGCTTATTTTCTGTAGAAATTCTTGATACGATTGATATCGATGAATAGTAGTCTGATTCTTCAACTAATGAAGTTTTACAGAAACCTCTAATAAGAAAAGTGAGAAATTCACCTGAATCAAATATTTGTCTTTGTTCGAGAGATATTCTTTCTCTCCATGTTATAACCTCTGTTATAAGATTTTTATTCCATATAAAATTTAAATCTTGATTGTCAATGATGTAATCCATGTTGTGTGATAAGCCATGGCTTTTTACTGCATTTGATATATCATAATCTCTGGAATAGTAAAATGTACCATCACTCAATAATTTCTTGATAGACCCACATGGATGTTCATGAATTAACTTTTCTGTATTCTGTTCTAAACTTTCATAGATAAGATAATCAAATACTGAATTATCTAAACTGTAAAAATCCACATCTAGGACCTTATATATAACTTCTGTCGGTACAATTCTATTATTTTGTACTTTCCATCTAGGAAACCCAACTTTCTGTACACCTGTAATAATTCCAATAAATATATCGCCATCTATTGCTATCAAACCTAATAAACCGTTGAAAATACGATTATTGATCTCTGTATATCTTTCAGACAATAACTCATCATCTGAAATAGTCCTCATAGTAATTTCCAAGGATTGTGAAAATTGCTGTTGAGAAGATGTACCGGTAACAGGCTTTTTGAATCTTCTGAAAGATAAGTTATATTTGTCATGGGAGATAACAATCTCTCTGGGCTCCCTACCTATGAATAGTTTCATTTTCGGTCGATTCTCTCTTCTAATTTTATACCTATCAATTGTCCAGCTGTATCAATTAACCAAGGTAAACGATAAGTTTAACAAATTATTAAATTTTATATTCTAGTGGGATGATGATTTTAAGTAATTCTCTGATAAGCTATATGCATACATAAAGAACTCTCTCTAATATATATATAGCAATTATATTGATAGACAGATACTTTCAATGTTTTTGCCTGATTCGTTTGGGCCCGAAGCGTATTTAGTGCCTTTATTTTTCAAATAGGTTGAAAACTATATTACCAGACATGAGAGATAAGTTAACGAAATTCCCATGTAATATAATAGGTCTAGTTAATATAAGTAAACAACAATAATTTATAAGGAATCAAGTTAACTTTTGCAGTATAAACAATGTAGTAGACCTAAAAATCTTACTTTATAGAATATATGAAGTAAATTATAATATCCTAAACCAAAAACCCTAATAGCCACACGTTTATTTCTAAAAAGTACCACGTGCATAATAAACAAAATAATTCTTTACTATTTTAATTTTTTAATAATACTTATAAATATTTTTATGTTTTACATTTTATTATTACAAAATATTTTTAATATCCGAACGCGGTTTCGTGTTTGTAATACAAGAGAACAATTATAATACAATATTATTTTTGAAATGGCTGCTTGAGAGATTACTGTACAGAAATTTTGTTTAAAATAAATTTAATAAAGGAAAATTTAGGCTTCGTAATGTTAAATTAGTATTATTTGCTTTACTTCTTACATACTAAATGTTTGAGATAGAAAGGTATTTGAATATTAGAATTTGTTATTTTAGAAGCTGAATTATTTTTTGTAAATCTAGTTAGCAAAATAGCTATAAATAATTTAAAAGGTTAAAAGAATTAGGTAAAGGTAGCGATTTATTTAGTTGGTTCAGAGAAGGCTCTGTAAGTGGTAAATTCTTTGTCTTCAGCTACTAATTCAATAGCAGTATTTGGAGCAATGAAAAAGACAAAACCTGGTTCAGCCTTAATCTTAACACCATCACCAACGATATGACCGTTACCCTTAGTAGTAATGATAATACTTGGGCCATTCAAACCTTCAAATTTTCTAGTACCAATATCTTGCTTGAAAGTAGTTTCAATGATAGCAAATTCATCAATTGGTGGGTTGTATAAAATAGATTCACCAGCACCTGAAGATCTAGTGAAATCTTCCGGTTTCATAATTTGATCTTCGACAAGGTCGTAAGTGTAAGTTAACATAGAGACTAAATTCTTAACATCTTTGAATTTTGGAGTAAAACCAGCTCTAACAACATTATCAGAAGCGGCCATACATTCAATAATATCACCAGTAATATAAGCATGAGGATCTTTAGCCTTTAAGAAGATAGCTTGACCAGCTTTTAACACACAATGGTTTAACATTAAGCAACCACAGAACAAACCTACATCATTTGGAAATTGTTTGTTTAATCTAATCAATAATTCTGGTATATCAGAAGTAACAAAATCATTTGGATTCTTTTCAGCTCTTTCAACTAATAATTTAGATTGAGTTTCAATTTCAGAATCAGAAGCATTCATAACTTTACTGAAAACTGATTTTAATAATTTTTTGTTTTCAATATCAACTTGAGAATCTTTAACAGCATTTTTCTTAAAATTGTTAATAAAGTTATCAGAAACTTCTTCACCGACAATAGATCTAAATTCTGGAATACGTTTCAATTCATCAGCAATTTGTTCTAATGGTTTAAAACCACAGAAAGCTTCAAAATTAGTAACAGCAATAGCCATTTCTGGCTTATGGTTATCATCTGGATAATTAGCTGGATCTTGTGCACGTAACATTTTACCTAAAGCTTTATCTGGATGAGCTTGAATAGATAAAACTTTTTCAATAGATAAAACTTTAAATAAGAATGGAATTTCACTTTTAGATTCGAATTGAGAAATAATACCATCACCTAACATTTCAGTTGGATTTTTTTCAATTAATTCATTTAAAGTTTCTTTAGTTTCATGATGTAAAGATGGAACTCTATTATGAGTACCCATCCATAATTCTGCATATGGTTTGGTTTCATCAATCTTTACGGATGGGTCAGAATGAGCAGCATATTGAGCAACAGCAGAGGTAGAACCAATCTTACCCCAGTCATATTGTTGGTAACCAGCATTTAATCTAAAAAGTTTTTCACTCATATTTAACAATAGAATATCTATAGTTTATTATAGTTTAATATATTACAGTATTTAACAAGAAAATTAATAACAAGTGAAAGAAAAATATACAAAAGTAATTAAATTTATAATCAAGTATAAATATTATGGAACTTTCTTATTAATTGAATACATGTCATGATAAAATAAGTGTCTATTTCCAAGATCTTCCACTATTATTAAAAGTCGAAGTTCAATTACAATAAATTTACACGAAGTTACTGAAAATTTACTATAATAGTGAAGTCACATGTTAGCATTATTACCAGTTTAGGTGAAAAAAATAAAATATCTCCAGAGAATACTCCTAATTAGGAAATTTTATTATAAAAATAATTACTTAATTGAGCGATATAACGAGGTACTAGTTTTCAACCCCATTCTTTATCAAGTTTTTTTTAAATAAATCTGAATGTAAATACTTCACTTATATTAAAGTTTATAGAATTATATATTTCTCATAGAAGGAATTCTTTTGTTATAATCACTATTTTTAATACCGTTGATATCAATTTATTAAAGCATTTTATTGCCATTACTATTTACCGAGCCGAGCTTTAATATGTAAGCTTAGCCTAGCTTTAATGCCAGCTTAAATTTTGAAAAATTACTAGCATGTGAAAAAAAAAAGAGCGATGAATAATTCTCGGAGCCGAATTTTAATTTTGAAGAAATTGTAATTAAGCTTAGGAATTTGTTAATTACTGTACTTTCTCGATGAGAATAGACACATTTAGATTGAATATCATGTCAAATTGATGAGGAAAGGTAAAATGGTTTAATTAATTTAATATATAAAAGGTATACAACTTATTTATTTCTTATTCTTGCCTCTTTTTTTTTAGTAACGATATTTAGTATCAAGGGTTCATTCTTGCTTTATAAGAAATAAAATCCAAAACAATAAAATAAAATAAATTAAAAAAATGAGTGCTTTAATTTTAGGTGCTACCGGTCTATGTGGTAGTTCAATGTTGAAATCCGCTGTTTCTTCCGGTAGATTTACTGATGTTCATGCTATTACTAGAAGAGCTTTACCTTATGAAACTAGTGCTAATCAAATTGTGGATACTGATAGTTCTAAATGGAGTCAATTAATTCCAAATAATGTTGAATGTTTATATACTGCCTTGGCTACTACTAGAGCTGCTGCTGGTGGTTTAGAAAATCAACGGAAATTGGAACATGATTTAAATTTAGAAATTATTAAAGCTGCTAAGGAAAAAGGTTGTAAAACTGTTGTTTTAATTAGTTCTATGGGTGCTTCAAGTTCATCTATGTTTGGTTATATGAAATTAAAAGGTGATATTGAAAATGATTTAATTGCCATGGATTTCGATAGAACTATCATTTTACGTCCAGGCATTTTATTTGGTGAAAGAGATTCTGCCATTCATAACGGGTTAAGTTATAAAATTACTTCTTGGATTGGTGCTAAAGCTTGTAGATCACCTTTACAAAGTGTGATAGGTTATCCAATCGATGGTGAAGAAGTTGGTAGAGTCGCTGATTACCTTGTTGCTCAAACAAATGGTAAGAAAGTTGAAATTTTAGAAAGTAAAGAAATTTTAAAAATTGGTGAAACTTTAAACAAATAATTAATTAATTAATTTCTTTTAAAATCCCCAAATAATAGCTAACATAATGCTATATTCTAAGTTTAATAATAGTAATAATCAATAAATAATATGAATGTATAATTTTTATAACATCCTTTAACTCAATCATTAATATCTAATTAAGTATGTGTATTGAGACGCCCTTCAAAATTTTAGTGCTTAATAATTTTTCAAGAAAATTTTTAGCAATGAGATGAGATGAGTTTGAATTCAGTATATTAAAAGTTTGATTTAAAGATTTTGAGATATATAGACTGTGTACGTTGGAAGTTGTATAGAACCCAAAATTAATACAGCCAATCAACACATAAAAACTCAACAAACATGGTGAGAGTTAGAAAGAGAACCTCCAAGAGAACTTCCACCCGTATGAAGGAAGGTATCAGAAAGAAAGCCTTTGCCAAGAACAGAAAGGAAAGAAAGCTTGCCAAGACTGATCCAACATGGAAATCCAAGGCC